>VXBT01013131.1:117168-132991 GCA_013400235.1 Oriolus oriolus
CTCCGGCCGCGGCTTCCAGGAACGAGCCGGGCGGGCTGGGAAAGCGCGCGGTGTAAAGTTTCCAGAGCCCCTCCGTGCCGGTGTGTCGGCCCCGATTACATCAGTCAGGTCGCGTTACCCGGCTGACGGGCGCTAACGAGAAGTGACAGACGTGACAGGGAGCGGGCAGGCTCCAGGAGCGACACCGCGGTCCCCAAGGACGCGTCCCCCGCTTCCCGGGGCGGCTCGGCGCCAGCTCCGTCCTCTGGCTGGCCGAAGGCAGGAGGCTTTGCCGGGGCCTCTGCTCCGTGCCGGGGCGGTGGGACCGGCCTGGGGACCGGGGACCCGCAGCCGTGGCCGGGCGGCCACCGTGGACCCGAGCCCATGGGGAGCCACCTGCTTTTGTCGTCAGAGCTTGGAACCAGGGTGAAAGCCGGGAAATCCACCCGCGGCTGAGCCCCCCGTGGTGGTGGAGGGCTGGGGGCTCCTGCCTGAGGAACCTCACAGGGGTGGCGGCTGCCCAGCAGCGGCGATGTCCCCGGGCAGCTCCCGCACGGAGCTGCGCTTGACGGGATAAAGGGGAAGGAGGGCGGGACGCGTTTGAAGTCATCGCTTTGTTGTGATCCTGTCGCTGTGAGGGCCGGCGGAAATCTGGGAAATCTGGCAGGGGGATGCCGGGGGCAGGGGGGGACACCGACAGCAGGGAGACACGAAGGAGCGAGCAGGGAAGGAGCGAAGTTTTCACCCTGAATCCCACCAGTCTGGTGGCCCCTTGCATGCCGAGTCGCCGTGGGAGAGCCGGAACCCTGGAGACACCCTGCCAGGGCAGGTGATGGGTGACGGCCTTGTCCCACACAGTTCTGGGAGAGGAGGGGCACAAACAGCTCGTGCTGCTGCATTCACCCGGGGAAGGTTTTCTGCTTCCCCGAAAGAGCTAAAGAGGGCCAAGAGGAGGAGCTGGGCTCCGGCATGGCAGGTTCCTCCCTGCCTGAACCTCTCCCATCAGGAGCTGCCTCTGTCCCACCACGGCTCATCCCTGCCCCAGCCCACACCAGTGGCCAGGGAGTTTAATTGGCATCAATCTTCCCCGACCTTCAAGAGCTGCAGTTATTGACATTTTGTTCTGGCCGGGTCAATGCCGACTTCTCGGGCCAAGAGACGCTAAACAGAAAATAATAAGCAACGCAGAGTTAATATTGATTTATGATTATTTGGGTCTTTTGCATGAGTTTCTCCCAGGCACAGCAGCCCTGTGCCCACAAGGCTCCCGCGTTGGTTCGTGCTGAGAGACACAGCCAGGAGGGAGAGAGGTTTGCTGCAAGGTCCAAAATGCTGAGGCACCTGGCAGGGCCCTCTGACCGCTTGGAGAACACTGGGAGCATCTTCCAGCTCTTACAACACACAAAAAATGTTAAATCAAATGAAATCTTCCACTTCCCCATGAGCAGTGACTAGGAAGAGCTTGAAAAACAACATCGGATCAAGTTCACAGGGGGGGTTTATATACACTGGGATTGTGAACCAACTTTTTAAGGCGTTAAAGAGGATTGGAAAGAAAATTGGGAAACTGGGAGAGAGACATTGCTGAAAAAAACCCGGAGAGTAGGGACAGAGACGACATCTTGAGGCCGGGCTGGTGGGGAGCAGCGAGCAGCACCCGCAGCTCCGGGGGTGGCTTTGCGGGGACACGGAGGGCATAGGGGAGCCCATCCCATTCCCGCTCGGTGGTGAGGGCTTTTTCCCCTCCTCCTCTCTTCCCTGCCCCGACGTCAGGATGTTTATAAAACTCGGAATCAATTTGAGGCCGGGAGACGCTCAGCCGGGGAAGCAGAGCGCTGATAGGGTCAGGGGCCGTCGCCAGCGCGGATCACACACCCTGACGTATTAATTCGAGCTGTCAGGGCCAATCTGCGCACCAGCGCCCGGGGAGGTGCAGGCAGCGCTTCCCAAAAATCGACTCTTGGACTTCCCACCCCCCACGCCGGGAGCGCCCACATCCCGTCACGGAGCCGGGCGATGCCGCAGCCCCCGGGCCGGGCCGGACCCCGGCGCGGCGGCAGCGCTGCTCCTCGGGCGTCCCCGCTCCCTGGCACGGAGGCAGATCTGAGGAGCTGCAGGAAGTACATTTGTTACTGGGAACGCTTTGATATTTCTCATGTGAAACGTCTGCGTGCCGGAGGAGCTCAGGCATCTGGCAGGAAATTACCATGAATCCTGTTTCTCTGAACAGTCACACACACGCCTCCTCGCTCCTTTCCTTCCCCCTTCTCCCTGCTCACCCCCTCTGGCTGCCTTCCCCTCTCCCCACACCAGGACCCAGACCCTGGAGAGGGTCCCAGCACCCCCACAAAACCCTCGGTCCCCTTCCCTGCCCTCTCTGCTCCGCAGCATCCCAGGGCCCTGTGGCAGCTGGGGTCTTTCAGGTCTGTAACAATAAATCCTTCCCCCTTCACGGTGGGCCTCTGCAGGGTCAGGGCGCCCAGAGCACCCACCGTCCTCTGTCCTGACAGATGCACAGCCTGGGGGTGCAGGATTTGGGCGCATTTTGGGTGCCAGGCTGGGGTCAGGTCACCCCCTGCATCTGTGGCCTCATCACTCGTGGATGCCACCTTTGGTGTGGCTGCTGGAAGAGCGGAACAAGCCACGTGCCGAGCATGGTGCTGATTTTGGGGCACAGGTACCCCACGGGCACCTCCTGAGCACAGGGGGGGGCTGCAGGTGGGCACGGACCTCTCTGTGCCCACACCAGGGGTCCCGGGCAGCATCGGGAGAACCAATCCCACACCGCTGATCCCGGCTCTCACAGCAGAGCCACAGGCTCTCCTGGCACAGCCCAGCACCCGGGCAGCGCCCAGGCAGCGGCAGGCAGCCCGTGCCCTCCCACCCAGCGAGCTTGGCCGCGGATCAGACGCGCTCGCTGCCTTCTCACAGCGCCGGAGCTCCAGACTGGATTTTCGTGTTGCCTCCTGCCGGGAGTTACCGGGTCCATCGCCGTCACACGGCTCCGCTCCCCAGCGCTCCGACTGCACGGAGTGATTCTGCTCCGGCGAGCGGCAGCTCCCCGCTGCAAAGCCCGGGGCTGCGGGGCAGCTCAGCGCAGCCAGCCCGGCCGGGCAGTGCGGGGCAGCCCTGCCTCCCTCCGGCCCCGCTTCCAGCGGGCTCTGCAGCCCTGGGCACGGGAACGCAGCTGGGACATCCCCGAGGCTGAGCCCCCCGAAGTGAGGGGGCACCCGGTGGGGCACCGTGCCCCGGAACCCTCGGGGGATCCGGGGAGGACTTGGGGGCCCCCAGGGTGCGGGGCACGAGCCCGTGCAGCAGCAGAGCAGCCAGAACAGAGCCCTGTGGCAATAAATCCTCACTTTTATCTGCAGCGATACAAACCCACGGAGCATGGGCTCCCTTCTCCCCCTCCTGCTCTCGCAGGTTTCGGTTTGGCCTCGATTCCAGTGAGTTTACTGACAGATTACTTCATTTTAACTCTATGGCTTTCCCGTCTTGGGGGAGGCATATTTCTAAGTATCATATTTATCAAAAGGCCTGTGCAAAAACAAGGGCCAGAATTACTCTTTTGATGGTTCCCCCAATAACTACAACCACAATAAATTTTTCAGGCAAGAAAACTCAACCGGGGACCTTTTGGGCCAGGGTTTGGGAGCGGGGTCCAGCTCTGGGCTGTGCAGCCCCCCCGGCCTGGCCGGCTCCCCCCGCCCAGCACCGGCACATCTGGTCTCGCTTGCAGGGCTGGGCTTCCAGTTCCCAGGGGTGACATATTTCCCCTGCCTATAACTCTAAATCAGAGCAGCATTTCAATAAATCACAGCGAACACTTATTTATTGGACATAGTTTTGGGGCTCTTAAAGCACGGAAAATAAATTTAATGGAGCGTTTGGAGCATTTCTCCAATCTTTTGAGGGATTACTTGGGGAATTTGTCAACGGAGCCAAGCACAGCAGCTTGATCCAGAGAGATGGGAAAGAAATTATGGGAGATACTCTACAAAGGCCCAGGTGAACCCTAAATCACATCAAAAAAGATTAATGTCAGAGGATTGCTTGCCAGCAGAGTTGATTGGCAGCGCTGCAGTTTATTTAATAAACTATCAGTTTAGCCAGAGGGTGACTTTAATCTGAATTACATTTTCTTGTTTTGGCCTACGCCACGCCAGGCGATTTATTGAATCCTGTAGCATTCTTCTTAACCTCAAACACCGGGAGAAGAAAAGAAGGAAAGCCTTGAGAGCCCCTGGAAAACCTTGAGGCAGCAAAAGCTGCTCAGCTCAGAGGGCAGGAGCTCTCTCCAGCAGCAGGGACTCGCTTCGGGCTTGCTGGGAAGAGGTGGGAGCAGGAGTGGGACGTTGGGTTTCACACCCCCAGAGCCCCGGGATGGGGCTGGTGCCCGTCTGCCAACTCACGCCCAGCTCCAGTTCCCAAGCTGTCCTGACTTCCAGGACACCCCAGACCAGGATGGGCAGGGAACCAGGACAGGCAGGGGGTGGGATGGAGGCAGAGAGGCGTCCAGTCACCAGAGACGCCTGCAGAAGCAGAGAGATGTGGGAAGGAATGAGCTCATCCCCGCAGATCCCCCCCTCGGGAACGGAGGGCCGGCACAAACCCCTGCCCAGACACCTGCTGGGCCTGCGCCACCAGGACCTGCCCCGGCTCTGGCCCAGAGAGAAGCCCCCCAGCCACCTGGCTGCCCCCAGACCCCGCTTTCCGAAGAGCTGAATGACTGGACAAAGATTTACAGCCTCGGAAAGGTTTTAGGGATACCCTGGCTGAGGGGGGGAACAGCCCCCCAGCCTCCCCTTGCTGTGCCCTGCACACACTGGCACTGCCTCCCTCCCTGAGAGCCAGCAGAGACCAGCACCAGGGCCTGGAGCCTCAGGGCTGGGGGCCTGCTGACCTGCTGGGCTCTTAAATAATGTGTTTGTGCAAACAGACAAAGAAATCCCAACTAATAATAATCCTTGTTCCAAGGTTATGATTGAGTTTTTCCCCTGTTCTGCTTGATATTTCTGCCAAAGAAAGAAAAATCCTTGCTGAAGTCTAGCAGGAAATCCAATAAAATTTCTTCAAAAGATGGGTCTGACATTGAAAAATAGCAAAATTATAAAAGTAGGCCTCAGAAAAGAAAAGGGGAGAGTTATTATATCTGGCACCTACCGAGGGCCCAGAGCTCCCTCTCCAAATGAGCCATCACAGATTGAAAGTGTTTAGCTTCCCGTTGATTAAACACGGTGAAGGACCCGCAGCGTGCCAAGCCTCGGGGATCGAAAGTTTGTTTTCAGTCAGAATGTGTTTTCAGTCAATGGAAAAAATGGTCGGGCTGTGCCGGGGTATGTAACTGAGAAGCCTCAGGTTTGGAGTGAGTAATGACTGCGATGCCGAAATGCGGGAGGGTTGTTAATCATCCGACCCCAGCCCCCGTAATTCAACTCAGCAACTCTCTGGAAGCCTGTTCCATTTTTTTTTTTTTCCCCTTGCTCTTTTTAACATACAAAAACCCAAATGTTTTTCCTTCTTTTTCTTTTTTCCCCCTGAAGGAGCAGCGCTGGCTGTATCGCTGTTGCCTCCCTTTTCTTTCTCCAAGGTAACGGGGAGCTGGCAGCGCCGCGGGGCTGGGGCACAGCGGGCTGGGGGAGAGCCAGGGCTGGGGAGGCAGGGCAGGGGGGATTGTCCCCCAGTGTCCCACAGGGTCACACAGCCCTGTCCCCCAGTGTCCCACAGCCCTGTCCCCCACTGTCCCACAGGGTCACACACCCCTGTCCCCTGCCCCATCCCACAGAGTCACACCCTCGTCACAGGGGTGGCAGGGGGGACCGTGTGCCCTCCTGCTCACCTGGGTTTGGTGGCACCACGGCAGGGCCAGCCCTGAGGAGCCAAGAGCCCCTTTCCCAGAGAACCTGGGGCAGATGGTACGGATCAAACACACCTCCGGAGCCGAGGCCACGAGGGACGAGCTCGGGGCTCAGCCCGAGTTCAGCGCCGGGTCAAGAGGCAGCTGGAGGGACCGTGGGGACACAGGGACAGCTCACCCGGCACCTGATGCCCGAGGAGCCCCCGTCAACAGCCCCACAAACCCCTCCTTTGGTCCCCACCGGCCCCTGCGCCCGGCCCTGCCACCCCTGCGAGACGCCTGACTTGGTTCATTAGCTGGGTTTGCCGGGCTGCTTCTCATTAGATAGCCAACAAATTCCAGGAAGACAGGACACCCACTGGGCCTAAATGAAATTAGAGAACAGAGCGCTGCTACAAGTGGTTTAATTCAAATTACAGCAAGATATTATCGCCAACTGCAAGTGCTCAGAGCCATGAGTCAGACCCCCACAAGGAACGAGACGGGTTTAAAAAAATCATGACTTGTTAAGTATATAATTAACTTTGGGGTTATTTTTATTTACCTTCCAGTTTTTAGCCTTCAGGAATCAAATTTTTGAGCTTGTTGGGAACAGCTTAAAATTAAAGAGGGGAGGAGGAAGAAAAGAGGAGGAATGTGCCCACATTCCTCTTGCCAGGAGCTGGGCATTTAAAGTGACACCGCACGAGAACCATCCCAGAGCCAGCGGCTTTTGGGGTGCAGGAACATCCCTGTGTCTCACCCTGGCTCCAGCCAGGAAGCTCAAAGTGAAGCCCAAGAAACCGGACGGAGATTTTACCCAAACCTGCCAACGTGCCGGCCCCCATCCCGGGCAGACACTGTGCCTGCTCCTCCCAGACCCCTGCAGCCTCCCAGACCCCTGCAGCCTCCCCTTCCTCCTGAGCTCCCCACCAGCCCCACCCCACGGGGCTCCGGGTCTGCAGGGACCGGGTGAAGTTGTTCCCTCAGACACTAAATCAGAGCAGCTGGGGCTGAGTCAGTGCGAGATCACCAACCCCTGTCTGCTCGAGCTCTGCCTCGGGCAAGCCCCACACTCGCCACGGGATCTGCTTCCGGCCCGTTCCCCTCTGGGACGAGAGGGATTTTTTATGGCAGACAGATCTGCACAGGACACAACTGCAACAGCTGGAGCAGCATTGTGGGACTCTCAGAAGGGCAACAAGTGACTGGGGAGCCCAGTTGGCATCCCCACATCATCTCCACCAAGGAGAGGAGCTCTTGAAAGCAAGAGGGAGGACAGAGGTGAGCAGTTTGCTGGGTGAGGGATGAGTTCCTCAGCGTCCCCAGGCTGCTCACAGAGCCTCAGAACCATCGTCCTCAGCTGATGCTCGTGGAGCCTCCTCTGCTCCTGCCTCAGGTCCTGTCTTCCCCTGTTTCCGCCGAGCAGAGCGTACCCTGCTATCTTTCATTGAAACATCATGTCCAATTTATCCCTTGATTAAACCCATATTTTGCTTGGCTATAAGTCAAATATAAGAGGGCCGCACTCAAGTGAACTAATCTTGGTTTACTTGCCAGTAAGTAATTTGATAGACAATTTGGCAGACATCCACTCTAGAATTAAGCAAACCTGAGCAATAAAGATGTAGGAAAACAATCCTGAAAAGCCATAAGGAGACGTCGAGTCCCATTCAACAGCAGCTCGTTCCACTCACCTTTGTGCTGATGCTCAGGGCTGCGGTGTGGTCAGTGCCCGGCCAGGAGGGCACGGGCAGGTGCCAGCGGAGCCGAGAGCGGCCGTCCAAGCTCTGCTGGGGTGATCCTCAGTGGAGAACGAGTCCCGGTTGGGCAGCCCCAGCCCTGGGGCCAGGTGAGCTCGTGACGAGACAGCAGCAGGGTTTGCCAAGTCACAGAACCCTTTAGGATGGAAAAGGCCTCCAAGATCATCGAGTCCAAGTGAGCTGGGAATGCCTTGGAGGGAGGAACAGCTGAAACACCCACAGCACGGGACCTTCTCTTGCCACCTGCAAGCACCTCCCTTACCCTGTCCTGCTGTTCCTGACCCTCAGAGCCCCTCAATGCCCCCCAGTGCTGCCCCAGAGCAGCTCCCACACCAGACTGGTGCTGCTCAGCACCTATTTATGACCTCCCCACCACTGCCTGAGCGCCAACACCTGCAGCATCCCCTCGCTGGGACGGGGGGAGCAGAGGTGCGAGGGCCACACCTGTGGGGGGGTTTCTCCTTCAGGCAGACCCTGCGGGGCTGTGAGTGCGTGGTGAGGGGGAGCAGCACTCGGGCCGGTGGCCGGAGCAGAGGGGCTGTCAGCCCGTGCTGCTCCATCCCTCATAATGCCATTGTGCCTTGCTGGCATTAATCACCCCGCTAGGTAAGCATTATGGCACTTTTATGGTAGCTTTGAAGCTAATCTGTCACTAATGCCTGCTGGATTATCATGATTTCTTACAGTTGTGATTCATTAACTCAGATGCCTAATAGAATTAGTATTAAACATCTTCCATAGATTTCTGCCTCAACACGTTGAGTTTTGAAAGCCTTTTCAATATTTCATTGTGTTGCATTAAGTGGCATGTCAGGCACATTGTGTGGTCTCCTGGAGAACCTGGCACAGCCGGAGCTGCGGCGGGGGCCGGAGCAGGGAGGGGGCCGAGCTCGGAGGGGTTGGGGTGGCAGGAGGGGCAGCAGGGCCCTGCTGGCTCCTGGGGACCCTCCTGGGGCCGTGTGTGCTGCAGGGTCAGGTGTTTCAGGTCGGGAGAGCTCTCCAGTTAAAGGTGTTCCGGTGGCACAGCTGCTGCCTGCAACACTGGGTAATTAAGGCGGTGCAGAAGAGGTTAATCAGGTTTGAGGACACAAAGTACAGTGCAGACACTAAATGTGATTGTGATTATTATTACCTGGCCCTGGAGGAATCCTTTCCCTAGACACTGCAATGCCACTCCTAGTAAGAATATTATTCCTAATAATCAATATTAATTCTCACTGCATTCTCCAGGGTTTAGAATGACTTTCTTGTTTAGGATAAGATCTAGATCTTGAAGCAGGCTAAAAAGAGGAATTATTACCATTATTATTATTAGCATTATCATTATTATCTTGGGCTTTTAAAAAAAAAATCTTATTTAGATAACAATCTCCCCCAGCAGCAGAGTGTGGAGCTCGCAGGCCTTTATCTGGCTTCTTAAATCCACGTGGTGGGTAACAGAATTTTACAGTTATTATTATTAATAATGTAAGGCCAAGACCAGAACAACATTGCATTAGGCTGCGTGTGTGTGTGAGGCTGTCAGACCCGTACCACAGCCCTGCCTTGGTTTTCCCAGCTTTTTTTTAGCAGGGGACTCCCCTGCCCAAATTTCCAAGCGGCTTTTCGTGGCTCTGCGGCAGGAGGATGCTCACGCCGGGGACTTGGGAAGAGCCTGAACTCTCGGATGCTGCCCTGAACCCGCCGGCGAACCCTTTTTGCTGCCCTGACCCCGGGAACCCCGCGTCGAGGCCGTCAGCCAGGAAAACAGAGCGGGGGGACTTCAAAGCGGGGCTTGGAAGCAGCTGTGCAAATGGACAAACCCGCGCGAGGAGCCGCGGCCCCGCCGCACCGGCCCGGGGCTCGCCGGAGCCCCGCGGAGCGCGGCCGGCACCGGGGCCGCGGCTCGGGGAAGAAACGCTGCTTTTAGAAACGCTCCTGTGGAAAAATAAGGTCATGTTTGGGGCAGGCATTTGAGCGATCCCGGCGAAGGCAGCGAGGCTGTGAAAGGTGGTTTGTCCCGCTGCCAGAGTCAACCTGTGCCGGCGGCCGCGTCCTGCCCCGCGTCAGCGCCATCCATCTCCGCCGCTCCGACAGCCCGGGCCGGCCCCGGGGCCAGCACCGAGGGCACAAGTGAGGAGCTGCTCCCGGGGCCGCCACCCCGCTGAGCGCCACCGGCCAAGGGACACCCGTCCCTGCGGGCCCGGCTCGGGAGGTGTCCGCGAGGGTCCCCCCTCCCTGCGCGGGGACAGCCCGGGCGCAGACAGGGACGAGCCCTGGCCGTGTCGGAGCCGTTCGGAGCGGCTTTTGCCACGGCAATGATTGCATTCCCAACCGTGAGTGGCCTCTCCGGGGAACCCTGTGATTTCCCCCTTTCCTTTTCCCCCTGCGTGAGCGAGCTAATGCGCACATTTAAGGGGAAAAGAAAACTGGAAAACTTCTTCATTGCGTGACATGTCTAAAATGTGCATTTAACCCCCCGTCCCCGGGTTTTTGGTTTCAGAAACAGTTTGGTTCTCCCCTGGATTGCTTTCATGCGGCCCTGCAGCATTTCAAAGCGAAGCCTTGCTGGAGAGGAGCAATTCCTTTGCTTCCCATCAAAATGCCGCTATTGATGTCACGGCAAGAGGAGAATCTCGGGGAGGGGCGTGGAGAACGTGAGGTCCCACCGCTGTTCCGAGGGTTCCGAAAATATTTTGAATGCTGCTTTTCAGCTGATTCTCCCAGTTCAGCAGGAGGAAAAGCGGGGAGTCCAGACCTGGAATAAATAGTCGGAATTCCGGGGAATGTAAAGGTGGGGGAGGCGGCCCGGCTGTGCCGGGGTGCCCGGGTGGGCGCAGGGCTCGATGCGGTGGGGAAGGGTCCCCTGCCAGGCTCCGGCTTTGCCGCGGCCCCAGAAGAAAGGGCCGGCCAAGCATGGCCGGGGCCGGACGCTCCGGCTGCCCGGAGCTCCTGAGTGCAGCCTTTGTTTTAGGGAGTGAAAGGGGCGGTCATGGGACAGCAGTCAGCCGGGCGAGCACGGGGGAGGCCGGGGGAAAACTTTAATTAGGGTAACTTGAAGGCAGGCTTTAACCAGCAGCCGCAGGAGGGCCGGTTTGATCTCCTTGTGGGACAGACCCTGTGATTAATCGGGCCCTGTCGAGGGGACGGACACCTGCCTGTCACATGCTTTGATTCCCGGCACGGGCTTTGATCTCGGCCGGCTGCGTGGGAGGGTGTCGGAGCAATCCCCGGGCCCAGGTCGCTTTTATGCCGCCTGCAGGGGGTCTGTGGGCTGGGGAGGGGGGCTCGGCCGCCGGCCCGGGGTCAGCCCAGGAGGTGCCAGGGCCAACCCGAGTTCGTCCGAAGGGGAAAGTTCATCCCCAATCCGAGGGGCATGAGGGGCTTGCTGCTGTCCTGGGGGGAAAGTGTCCGAGAGAGCAGTGGGGATGCTTGGCCCTGCCACCGCCACAGAGCGGAGCTGGCTCCGAGGAGGTCACCCTGTCCCCCTCGACCGGCTCCAGCCCAAAGGGTTGTTGGTGGGCTGAGGTTGGGGCAGACAAAGGGGTGCCCTGGGTGGCGTCCCCGCCTTTCCCTGCTCTCGCTGTCCTGCTCAGCGCCTGCACCAGTGACCCCATGACCATTTGTCACCAGCCTGGCACAACCAGCGGCACAGAATCATCAGAGTTGGAGGAGATCTCCAGGATCATCCAGTCCGATCGTCAACGCAGCACCCCCATAATCACCCCTAAACCGTGTCCCTGAGTGCCACAACCTGACCTCAAGAGCCACATCTGTGGCACCAGGAGGAAAGCAGGCAGCAGCACTACGAGGTGTCCTCTGTGGGGACAAGGGTCACCCAGCCCCTTCCCAGCAGGATTCCAGACCAAACCCACCAGGAAACAGGCAGGGGATCGGGCCCAGACTGGCCTCTCACAGCACCCCCAGGGCACTGACAGCTGCTCTCTGTGGGCTGTGGTCATTCTCTGTGGGCACTGCCGGCTGCCTCTGCCTGTGATTGGCATGGGCACCTTCGCCCGGGGCCCGGCCCAGGTTATTCTCAGCGCTGACATTTGTGCCAAGCAGGCAGAGCACGTCCCCGGTGCTGCAGCGGGAGGGGTCCCTGCGCAGGGTGAAAGAGGATCCCAACGTCTCCGCTTTCAGCCTGACCTTGAAACCGGAGCAGGGAGCTGAGCCCCTCTGGATCACCCTGCCGGTGTGGGGGGAAGCACAGGGCAAAGCCTGGCACATCCCCGGCACGGGCAAGCAGCGCTGGCACCGGCGCTGGGCGACAGTGGGGATGGCCTGAGCAGTGCTCAGACCAGCCCAGAACCTGCTCTGCAGGAGCCTCTCTGGGCGAGGGGTAGCAGGGCCGAGGATGCCCAAGGGATGGTGGGCAAAGAAATTCTGCTGGCTCCCAGCTTCTGGAGCCTCCCTGGATCTCGTGGTATTCCCGTTACTTTTTCTCCCAGCTTCGCACACAGAGAGTTTTCACAAAGTCTCAGTAGATGGTTTGGTCCATACAAGCAGTAAACATCCTGATTTTGGGGAGAGAAAAGGTCTAATGAAGCTGGAGACAAGCATGGGAAAGCCCTTCTCCATGCTGCACGGATGTAACAAAAACAAATTTCCAAGAGCCCCGGACAAGCGCGGTGAGGCTGTAATGTGGTGTCCTGTTTCCTAATCTCTCCAGTAAGGAAGCAGTGTGTTGAATTTAAAATATCCCTCTGGTAAATGCTAACTATTTAAAGAGTGCTAGGGTCTTAGAAATGCAAAACAAAGATTTGTTGATTAAAAACACATGGTTTGTTCTGGAGGCACGAGTAGCCAGAAAAATCAGTTCTGACAGTATTTTGGCTTTTTCAATCCCACAAGACATGATGGTGATTTATTATAGTGATGTCAGCTGTGGTTGAAAAAAGTTCTCTGTGTTGTCTTAATAAAAGAGCTTTACCTTGAAATCATTAAACTCTCAGCCTGTTTATTTGAAGCGATGACTGTGAATGTGAATGGTCCCCTCTAAATCACCCGGCCCCGCGCGGGAACATCTGCGCACGTGGGGCGGTGACAGCCCGGAGCTGGCCTGGCTAATGTGAGCCGTGTGATGGATCTGATTAGTGGGGCTTTGAAACCTGGAGGGGAGATAAGAGCGCCAGGCAGGGAGGGGAGCCCCCATACCAGTGAGGGAAGGGGAATTAGAAAGACAACGGGGTCTATCTGTCTTCTGCTGCCACCCCTGCGGAGCTGCTGCCTGCGAGGGCCCGCTCGCCCCCGGCCGCCTCTGCAGCGCCCTGTGCCCGCTGCACTCCCTGCTGGCACAGAGCCCAGCACCAGTTCTCCAGGAAGGGCCTGGGGGGCTGCAAGTGTTCCTCACCAAAGGTGTGCCTTGGGGGTTCTCCATCATCACAGCCAAGGAGGTGTGGTGGCTTCAGGGCAGCACCAGGGGGGTGCTGGCGGTGCTGGGTTCGGTAACTTGGGCCGATTTTCAGTTGGACAGGGCTTTGCTCAGAAACCTCTGAGCGTATCAGAGAACCCCAGAATGGTTTGGGTTGGAAGGGATCTTAAAGTCCATCTCATTTCAACCCTCAGCCCAGGCTGCTCCAGGCCTTAGACACTTTCAGGCAGTGCACAAGTTTACAAGTTTACAATGTTTTTCTCCCAGAGTGGAGTTTCTGTGCCAGCTCTGTCCCAAGGAGAAGGGCGCAGCAGGCAGGCAAAGACCCAGCAGGCAGGAGCAGGGGTGAGCAGGAATTAACAAGGATGACAGGTGCCTGACACCGCTCCCGGGGTGCGGAGGGGCCGGGGTGCTGCAGGATCCCCGGCAGCCTGGCCCTGCCACGAGCCCTTTCCCCGGTGCCTGGCAGCAGCTGAGCACTGAGCAATATTTACTTCTTGGGTAAACAGTTGTAATCTCCCTAACCAGAGTTTATCGCTGAGAAGTGAGTTAAATTCCTCTTGGATAATCCCCTGTGGTTTTCTGAGCGGGAGATTTTGGGATCCCTTTCCTTTGGGATGTAAATGAGTGGCTGTGGGCTGGAGAGTGAGGAAGGCTGGGCCTGGCCCGAGGGAGAGGGGTGCAGGTCCCAGCACCCCAGAGACTGCTCAAACTGGGCCTGAGCTGCGGTGAGAAAGGACCAAGGGCTCCAGCACGGCCACCTCTGAGAGCTGGGACACGCTGGGACACACTGGGACAGACTGGGAGCGCTTGGGCTCACGGCAGGTATGGCTGGAAAGCAATTCCTCACCCAGCCCCTCGCCCCAGGGCCTCCTCTCCAGGTGGAAGAGCTGCAGGTGAGAGCCCCAAAGCCAGCAGCCAGCGCCCGTCCGCAGGGTGCCCACCCTGGGCACCAGTGCCAGACACCCTCTCTGTCCCACCCTCATCACAACAGAGCCCCACAGTAGGAACTGCATTAGAAACAAAACAGATGTGGAAGAAGCCCCTGGGTGGGGTGTTTACGCTGAAATCCCCGGTGTCTGGTGGCTGGGATGGAACAGCACAAGCCGAACCCTGACCCTGGGAATGTTACCAGAGACGAGACGCTTGGCAGGTACTCACATCTCGTATATTATCTGCTGCAGCTACAAGAAATATATTTTCCCATCAGCGTGATTATTTTTATTTGACTTTTAAGTCGAGCAGGAAGCCGGCGCGGCTCGCATCCATCAGCACCGCGGCCATTAGAAAATTAACCAAGCCTAATAAACTTCCTGCACAGCTCGCTGCTGCAGCTGCACATCTACAGGAAAACAAATACATTGACTGGCTCTCCATGGAAGCACATCGCTAAATAAGACTTGTTGGAAGTGAGGAATGGCCCGGGATGATCCCGGCGTGGCTGTGACCAGGCTGGAAAACGCTTGAGCAGAGCTGAGGTTTCAGAAACCTCCCAGAGATTCACGGCGCTGTGAGATGCGCCGGTGGGCAGCGGGGTGAGGGCTGGGATTTGCTGCCTGGGTGGTAATTCCCTCATCCTGTGGAAATGCCAGTCTGCAGGATGGGAGAGCTCCTGCTGACTTCTCCAGGAGCGGGACCAAGCCAGGGGTGTCACGGCGGGGACCTGTCCAAGTGCCCCGTGCTGGGGAGCCTGGGAGCCACGGCCTGGCCTGGCTCGGCCGTTTGGCCATCGCTTGGAGAGGGATTTGCAGAGCTTTGGCAGGGTGTGGACCTGCACCGGGCCTGCCTGGCACGGTGCTGTGCCAAAGGGCAGCGATATTTTGGGTGATGCCAGCGCAGCAGGACTGAGCCCACGCCAGGCAGTGGAGACCGGCAGCAGTTCCCTCCTCTGCTCTCCGCTCCTGCAGAGCCAGCACATCCTCGCTGGGTGAGGCAGCAGCACTGCAGGCTGGGGAGAAGGCAGGGAGTCTCTCACAGCTGGGAATCGAGTGCAAAGAGCTCACACTGCAGCCTCCCCTGTGATCAAGGGAGATGGGCAAGTTCTCACCACGCCAGCTGTCACAGATCTTCAGCTCCGAGGCTTCACTCAGTCGTTAGATCCACCTGAAGACGCTCTCGGTGCTGCAGACGTGGCTACAGGAGTTTCATGCAATGTGTGACTTCCAAATCAATCTCCTTCCAGCAGGCAGAACGAACTGGCTGCTCACGTCTGTGCGTCTCAGAGCGGAGATGCAATGAAAAAGGGAATTCAGCCGGGTACAAGGCCACATCTCCTTGCCTTGGAGGGCCTGGATGCCGTTCCAATCTCCTCTTCAAACGCCCATCAAAAAGTTTCGAGCAGGGGTCCGAGTCCCTGTGTCCAAGGCAGGGAACGGGAAGGGTTTGTGTTTCCTTCCCTGCAGTCCCTGTGCTGCCTCTGCTCAGACCCACAGGGATGGAGCCCCCAGGGGAGCCCCTGCTCGGCTCGGCCGTGGGGGCTCACAGCTCCTGGGGAGAACAGCCACAAACAGGGAGCGAGGCCGAGCAGAGCCCTTGGGACGTTTCGGGGCTGTGGATGGGGCTGAGTCTGGCAGAGGCAGCGCATTCCCTGAGTGAGCCAGGCCCCCAGCACAGGGGTAACCACAGCAGAGGGGACGGGAGAAAACACCAGCAAAAAGGGGCAAATACCACCAAAATACCAGCAAAAAGGGGGAAATATCACCAAAATACCAGCAAAAAGGGGGAAATACCACCAAAACACCAGCAAAAAGGGGGAAATACCACCAAAACACCAGCAAAAAGGGGGAAATATCACCAAAATACCAGCAAAAAGGGGGAAATATCACCAAAATGCCAGCAAAAAGGGGGAAATATCACCAAAATGCCAGCAAAAAGGGGGAAATATCACCAAAA
>VXBT01013131.1:133260-145243 GCA_013400235.1 Oriolus oriolus
TCCCTTCCTCGCGTGTCTACGGGCAAATTAAAAATTAAATAAATAAATTTGCTAGTTTACAAATAGAACTGTTACTTGTTACTCACAGTATTAACAGTCTCCTTTTATTTTTTTTCCCCCCTTTTTTTTCCAAGGCTGTGAAAGACGTTTGTTTCAGTTGCCAACATCTCTACAGAACTAATGTGGGTGGATTGTGACAGATATAATTTCTCCATCCTACAGTTTCATCAACTTGAGTTCTGTTAAACTATACCCGCTGGGCTTAGCTCCTTTTAAAGTTTCCGCTTTGACAGGTAGATTTATTAGTCTTGAAATTTGTACAAATCAGATGTCACTCGTGGCAACTTGTCAAAATGTCAGTCTGGTGAGGGAGGCATGAAAGGATTTTCTGGAGAGAGACGGGAGGCAGGCTTGAAAGAGCTCGAGCAAGGCAGAAGAAAGGAGCTGGGAGGGATTGCAGCCTGCTTGATCCTGGGGGTTTTACTTTATTAAATATCTAGCGCCATACAGTGGGAGATGCTGCTGGATCCTGCCCGCCAAGACATCAAGGCTGTCAACATCCGCTGACGGCTCCGGCGCTCCCGGCCGCCTTCCGCAGCTTGTTAAGGATATTTAGGGCAGGGGTGAGGCGTGGGGAGGGGAGAGTTCAGCTTGGTTTTAACGCTGCAGCGTTTGAAATGCTCCATTTTCGCCCTAATGAGGCGAGATCCCCGCACAGTCTCCGGCTGGGTGAGCGGCAGCTCCGTCCAGGGGAGTGGGGACCTGCCGCCAGCACCCCCTGCCCGCCCCTCTCCAGCCCTGGCAGCCTTCAGAGAGCCTCCAGTGTCTTGTGTGGCTGGAGGAGGCCCAGAGGAAACATCCCTGGGCTGCCCCGCACCGGGCAGTGTCCTTTATCCAGGTATTTTTCCTCGTGGCATTGGCAGTCTGCTTTCCTGAACCGCTGCCCCGGCCTGGGTCCTCGTGGGGTATCCCTGCAGCCCTTCCTTGCACGGGGCTGGGAGGCAGCTGCAGCCCAGGCCCTGGCGCTGCCCAGGGTGTGGAGTCTCCTCAGACCTGGGCGCTCAAACCTGGCTGGGACCGAGCCCCGGGAACGCTGGGCCGGCGCAGCCCACGCTCCCGGCGCCGTGCCCCGACAGACGGAGCGGGGATGGCACCTGTGCCAGGCACACGGACACGCTCTGCTCCACCAGCCCTGCACAGCTGCAGGCAGCAGAAGCGACCTCCCGGCCCGGGGGCTCTGCAGATGAGGCAGGAGCAGCTCCTGAAAGGCCTCGTGCTGGAAGGGGCCAAGGAAGAGCAGCCTCTCCTTCACCGCTCCGACCCAATGATTTTAACTGAAGTTTTTTAGTGGAATAAATTTAGAGTTGTTGAAATGAAAACTTAAAAGAAGTTCTTTAAAAAAACCCGCAATTTAAAAAACATTATTTTGATTACCAGTTCCAAGAAGATCAGGAAAATCTCCACCGAAACCAACATTTTTTCATGAATATTTACACTTTGTTTGAAAAATCTGTTTTGGCTGAAAAGACGTTTGTTGATGTTTGCTTGGCAGGCGGCGTCGCTCCCCAGTGACGTGGGGACGTGGTGTGGGGCCCTGGCACAGGGCCCTGGCGTGGGGCAGGATCGTGGTGCTGTGCCCCAGCAGGGTCTCGGGAGCAGAGCCGGGCACAGCCCTGCTGTGGTTCCTCGTGGGCCTCTCCAAACACCAGGGCCGGAAAAAGGGGCAGAAAAGGTCTGTCACCCTCCATCCTCTGGAGATGCTGGGGTTGATCTCAGCCCAGAGGGCTCCCAGCAGAGAGATCCCCTCCTGCAGAGCTGCTCAGACATTCCCGCCCATCCCAGGGTTTTCACCGCGCCTCTCTGACGTGTCCCATGGATCTCACACTTTGCTCTGGTTGAAGAGCCCTTTGGCACTGCCCCACGTGCTGCCCCAGCCCAGGGAAGGCTTTTCTCATGACCAGGAAAACTCATTTCCCCTCCCGAGCTGGGCAGAGCTCGGGCAGCTGGGCCTTCCTCTCCGTGACCCAGAGCTCATCCCGGTGCTCATTCCCACATCCCACCCTTTTCTCCTCCCCCTCGCTCCATCCGGCTGAGGTGTGACACGAACACCCAGGCACGGCTGGTGTTTGTCCCTTGCTCCCGAGGTGGGACAGGCCCCAGTGTGGGGTGGGATCCACGCCGGGACCCGCTGCCGTCGCCTTCCTCGCGCTCCGTGGCCGACGAGCGCTGGCTCCGGCCCGGGGCGGCACCGGGGCCGCGACGCTGCCTCCTGTCCCCGCAGCACGGTGCCACCGAGTCCCGGTCCCCATCCATCCTCCCCCAGGCACCACCGTGGGCTGGGGCTGTGGGTTTGGGGCTGTTTGCAGGAGGGTTCCTGCGGCGGGGATGAGGACACACGTAACGGAGAGGGGAGTGAAGCTGGGAGGCTTTGCTGAATTAATTGGTACATAAATGTTTCCCTCTTCGAGCGGCTCTGAGCGATCCTTGCATGAAAGGAGGAGAAGGGGAAAACCCACTTCACACGGCAGGATTTTCCTTCAAAGAAATCACTTTGTGTCACATCCAGCCTTGATTTCCTTTCATGTGGCAGAGGAACAGTGGCAGCTTGATTCCCACATGCAGTGTCACCCCGGCAGGGATGTCCTGCCCCTCTCCGGCCAGGGCAGGACCGTCCCGGGCAGCAAACATCACCTGGGCTGGGGCAGGAGCGGGGAGAGGGCCTGTCCATCCCTCTGACTGCGTTTTTCCGTGTGCCCTGAGCGTCTGCAAAGCAATTTCGGTGCAGGGAAAGGGAGAGGAGAGGGAAAGAGGAGAGGGAAAAAACCGCCTGGCATGAGTTCAGAAAGCTCTCCAGCTCACACATCTGGTTCTTATATTTCAAAGTTAATTAGTCATATTGAGGCTGTCTGAAGATAAATTTATCATCCAGAAAAAACACAAACAGTTTGAAAAATGAAAGGAAGTGAGGTGACATGGCTTGACGTTTAAATAAATCATTTTAACATGATTAAAAAACTTGTCCTCCCTGACACCCGGCGCCGGATACTTTGTAAAGACTTTCTGACAAAGACAAGCCCCTGTTTGGTACACAAAGCCTCTGCCATTCAATTACACACACTAATCTTTGGCCAATTACTTCTCCCAGCGACTACTGGGGCTGTGGTGAGGAGTGTGGGGCTGGAGCAGCCCTAGAGGGGGGTCAAGGATGGCCAGAGGGGCTGGAGGGGTCCAGCTCAACAGGCTGCAGGGTGTGATGGGGATGGAAATGGGAAATGGGCTTGTGCTGGTGAAACCAAGGACTGCACAGAGCACAGAGCACCCCAGTGAGCCCCCCCAGCTTGGGGTGCACCCGGAGATGGGGCCCGACCCCCCGGAAGAGGCAGGGACACCCCAGGGCATCCCCTCCTCGTGTCCACCCGCCTCAGGGTGCAGGCAGGGCTGATCTAACAGCACCCAAAAGTTCTCTCCCGTCAGCAATTTTGCCTTCCCAGCTTTGCTAATGGGACAACGAGGTGCTGGTTCTGCTGCTGGAGCCTTGTCATGCCTGGAATTCTCACCCGGGCACGTTGGTGCCACTGCGTGTCCCCGCTAATTCCACCCAAAAGTCTTATTAAATCAGAGGCTTTAGTTTTACATCCACGTTATCAAATTTCCTTCTTGCTGGCTTGAGTGATGGAAGGTTTGTGATTAAATGAAATGCTCTCGCTGCACATCAGCTGGAGAACGGCCCTGTGTGGCTGCTTGACAATGTGTCTATAGGCTGAACATCAATCAATATTAGGGGAAATCAGCATCTCGGATGACCCAGAGGAAGAGCTCAGCTGCTTTTCATTCCTATCCACCTGCTCTGTCGGATGCTTTCAAGGGATATTTAAGTTTTACCGACTCTGGCTGAATTTCTGACACTTTTTGTTTCCCAAGTCCAGCCCCATCCCTCAGAAGTCACTCGGGATTTTTTCTGTTGCCCTGACTCAGCCCGTGGCCTGGCTGCCATGGCTGTCGGGGACCTTGCAGAAATCTTGGAGCTTCTTGGCTCCTTAAAAATCTGCAAAATGGGGACCTCGGTGTGTCCCCCCCAGTCCCCACTGGAGCAGGGACGTGCCGGAGCAGCAGCAGCCAGACAGGGAGACAGCAGAGCTCCGAAAGCCTTCGCCTGCTCGGAGACGAGGAGGTTCAAGAAGGTGGGAAGATTCACATCTTGTAACAAGAAAAGAGCTCTCCCGGGCATGAAGGGAGCAAAGTGACATAAAAAGCATGGAGTGAAAATAAATAAATAAAAAAGTGACGCCTAATGGATAAAATGAATATTCAAGTTGTTTCCAGGGAAGAGTCTCTGACTTTGGTGCTGGTTACAGTTACAAGGTTTGTGCGTTTTCTCGCTGTCAAAGCCTTCACCGTAATTGTCCAAAAGTTCCTTGATTATTTCTAACAAAACTGTCAGCTGCCTTTGAAGTATCAGAACAGTCTCATCACATCTTATTAAATAGTAAACATCATTTGCAAGCGCGCAGGAGATTTCGACGCCGCGTCAGGCGCCTCGGCGAAGTGGGTCGGGGAGGTTTGCAGGCACACGCGGCTCCGGCGCCCGCCGGGGCTCCCAGCACGGCCCCATCCCAGCACGGACACCGCCCGCAGCAGGGTCCTGGCAGCTCGGCTGGGCCCTCACACGGAGCAGGGAGCGCAAGGAGAGCTCCTGCTGCCCGTCCGGTGGAGCCGGGGGTGTCGCACACCGGGGATGTCGCACACCGGGGACAGCCAGTCCTGGGGACACAGCTCGCCCCTCCCCTGTGGGGGTTACTGTGGGAACCCTCCCTGCCAGCGTTTTGAACTGTGCTGGGAAGGAATGACTCAAGTCTGAAAAGAAAAGGATGTTCAGGATCCAGCCTAACGCTTTCCAGCCTGAGCTTTCATGCGATTCTTCGAGCCAGATTCAGAGAAACTCATTTCGTGTGTTGAAGTGTCTTTGGAGAGCTGAAGCTTTCATAGGAGAGTAATTGTGCAATTAGCTATGAATGAGTAAAAATTCATTCTAATTACTTCCAGGTGTGACACGTTCTGTGCTCGAACGCCGGGAGGGGGCCGGCAGTGCCCCTCCGTGTCTGCCTCTGCAGGCCGGGAGCACACGCAGCGCTCGGGCCCTGCCCGTGGGAGCTGTGGCTGCAGAGGGAGCGGGAACAGACCCCAGGGAAATGCTTGGATGGGAGCCAGGAGCGGGGGTCCCTTTCCAGACCTGTCTGGCTGAGGCCGGCTGCAGCGAACTGGTGGGGCCCCAGTAGCACCCAGTGCCTCTGACCAGCAGCAAAGGCCGTGGCTCGGAGTGACCCAGCGCAGGGAAGTCCCTCTGTGCCACTGCTGTGACTGGGAGCAAACCTTGTACAGGAGCCACCAGGGTCAGACCCCTGCTCGGTGCCGCTCACCCCAAAACAGGGGGGGTTCAGTGGATTTACTGCCCCTCCAGCTCCAGAGTGGGCTTCATCGTGCTGTGAGGAGCCGGAGTCCTCCACACCCCCAGAAAGCCACAGCTAAAACCCTTCCCTGCTGGCGAGGGAAATCCAGGTGGATCCTATTGTGCCTGGTACATCATTAAAACCACTGGAAATCGCACAATAAAGCCTGCAAGATTTCTAGCTCTAATTCCAGATCAAAGAGGCTTTGGGAAGGAGCATCCCAGGTTTGAATGCTTATCTCAGCCAGACCCTGCGAGCTTTTGAAGTTGCCCCATCAGTCACTAATCAAAGATCTCCTTTTAGATGGGGAAATCAAATCCCTTTCAGCAGGACCCGTGGTTATCAGTTTCTAAACATCACTTGTCTTTTGAATGACCTTCTTTTTGTGAGCTGACCCTGTGAGGAAAACCCTGCAAGAACCGGCCCTCGAGTTTGCAGAGCATTGGCACACACATAGCTGGGCTTTCAGGATGTTCAAATCAGCAAAGAATGTGTGTGTGGAAGCAATAAAACCCTTTAGAGGTAAATAAATACTCGCTGTAGTCCCTGGTTAACACACTGCAATTGCCTTCAACTGACAAAGACCCAGCATTCCCATCCCAAAGAGGAATTCACGGAACTATCAGCCTCTGCTTTTCCTCAACATATACAAACAAGCTGAGAAAACAATACAGGATCAAGTTCTTAAACACGAAGTGTTTTGGCTAAAGAACCCCTCTGGAAGCGTGGGTGAGAGGCCCTGTCCCAGCACTGCTGTAAGGGACGTGTCCGTGGCATCCTGGGGCACGACCTGGGACTAACTCTCCACAAACTGGGCTGATGAGGAAGCTGTGCCTGCACAAGGAGCCCTCCTGTGCCGCTCATGGCACCGGGCAAGGCTGCAGGACTCGGTGGTGCAGGGGCAGGGAAGGGGCAATCCCGGGAGCTGCCGCCTCCCTGCAGAGTGTTCTGCCCCAGGAATATTCTCTGGACTTGGGGAAGCGATCCCACCGTGTGTGATCCCTCCCTGTGACCGTGCTGTGCAGGGATCAGGTGACGTGTTTGTCCTTCCAGCCAGTTCCTCGATGGGAATTCACACCTTGAGACCCGACGGGGACCGTGAGCGGGGCCGCAGCCCGTCCGAGCATTCCGAGCCACGGCAGAAATGTGTCCCCTGCTGCGAGGCTGGGCCTGCTCTCTGCCTCTGAGATTCATGACCCACCATTTCAGTCCTGCTCTCTATTTTTGGAAGCTGTCTCATGGTTCCATGTCATTCCCTGTAACTGGATTCTCCACGTCCCCTGGCTCGGTGGCTCCGGCGCAGTTCAACCCTCGGGGCTCGCACAGGGGGTGCCTGGGCCAGGGACCCTGCAAGCACCGGCTGGAGGCGGCACAGAGGGGCTGGAACTCGGGCTCAGGGACCCTCTGGTTGCCAGTGAGTGTCTGAGCAGGGACAGGAGCACAGGGCACCCCCAGCACCCTGGAGCTCAACATCCCGGAGATATCCCTCTCTTCCCAAAGCCAGGAGGGTCCCTGCGGGACGCCCGTGCCCCACACAGGTACCTCCCACGACACCCCACACACTCAGAGAGGCAAGGGAGGAATTAAACCCCAAACCCACCGTGTGTTTGAGCTCTCCTGGTGTTTAAGGGACCCCTCGCAGGAGCTGCTGAGGGCAGAGGATAATCCCTTCCCAGCGGCGAGTGTCCTTGTGACCCCGCCGCTGCTGCTGGGGGACACCGGTGCCCCATGCCTCTGTCACCCCAGCGTGACACTTCACTGCAGGACTGGGAACTCCCACCTCCTTTTCAGAAACACAAACGGAGCTGAAGGCAAAACAAAGCCTCAGTGCACGGCGAGGGCTGGGGATCACCAGCACCTCAGCGGCGCGGCTTTTATTGGGTTATACCTGATTTCTTGCACATTTGCTTGGGCGACTTCAAATAATTAAAAATAAACTCCCTTATAAAACCCAAACAAACGGTGTCACTGTCCCAGGCAGCCCCAGCCCCAGGGCAAGGCTTCCTGGCTGGGGTGAAGCACTCGGGCGCTGCCGAACCCAACTCCCAAGGCTCCTTTGAAAGCTCCGAGTCTGAGCGCAGCAGACGGGAAGGTGCTGAGCACCGAACCACTGCTGCCAAAAACTGGAGTATTTTTTTAATAAGGGCTCAAACAAACCAATAAAAAACCCCCATCAGCAGGGCAAATTTCATTCCAGCTGGGAGCTGGATTCCTGTTAAAAGAAAGTGCCAGCAGGCCCTTTAGCTCCAATGGCACTACCAGACACAGCTGTAATTACGAGCTCTCGAGTGCTGTGCGAGAGCTGTTATGAATTTCGGTGGGCAGAGGGGCACTGAGGAACAGTAAATCACCCAAACAAAAGGGACGGGCAGCGGGGAGCAGGCTCCGGCCTTAACCAAGCGCCGCTGTAAAGAACTTAAATTATGAACATGTGCCACAGTTAAAGCAGGATCTGCAAACCGGGGGCTAATTGTCCGCCAGGAGCCCAAGCATCTCTGCGAGCGTGGGAGAAGCCAGGCCACGCTCACTGGTCCTTTGTCCCGGGGAATCCCAGTGCTCCAGTTCATCTGTGGGAGGGGGAAGCACCCGGCTGGGGCTGCAGAGCAAGTGGGGAAGGCAGCTCCACGTGCCCCGGGATGCTCGCAGCCTCCTTGGGCAGGCACAGGGAGTGTGAGCAGGGATCTCCCAGCCAGAGACCAGCAGAAGACCTGTCCCCTTCTGGGGAAGAGCGAGAGGTGCATGAAAGAGCAGCTGTTTGTGAGAGCAAAGGACCCAGCAACCCAAGAAGGATCTTTTTGCCTCCAGTTTCCATGCAGGACATTCCTCCCTGAGCCAGGTTCATTTCTTGGGCAGCCTGAGCTGATCTCCACAAGTGGCTCCTGCCTTTAGCTCTGCAGCTGGGGCAGGGAGAGCCTTGGGCACAGCCAGGGGTGCTGGCACAGGCTCAGGGGCTGCCGGGGGCAGCAGGACCCCCTCCTCAGGCTGTGGGACGGAGATCCAGACCTTTGCCCCACTCCCCAGGGCCTCTCCTCCCTTCTGACGGCAAACTCAAAGCAGAATTGCCATGGGCCATTATTTAGTCACCACTGTCACCACCCTCCTGGCCCTAACTCGGAGCAATCTGCTGCTGATTTGTCGTGGATTTGTACCGGAAAGGATTTCCCCAGAACCCCCGGCTTTACAGAGGCTCCTGTATTAGTTCTGGATGCAGCTCTGGTGGGAGGGTGAGCCGGGAGCTCCAGGACCATTGCTCAACCCCTCAGCCTCACCTGAGGAACCAAAACCCACCCTCAGCTGGAACTTCTGTGGGAAGTGTGGGCTCCCAGCGTGAGTTCTTGCCAGGAGAGGCGGCTCTCCCGAGGCAAACCAGCGTTTGCTGGTCAGCTGGGCACCAAACCCAGCTCTGAGCTGGAAACTTCTGGGCAAACTCAGCAAAGAATGAGTTTATTCCATGTCTTCACCTCTGCCATGTGCTGTTGGAGATGCCCTTTTCCCTAGGAAGGCCCTTACCCTGCTCCTCTCCACTGAGTTCCAGGGCAGCCACTGCTTCCCACCTTGCTCACGTGGGGTTTCTGCTTCCCTCTAACCCATTCCTTTCTTCCCCTGGCATTCTGGAGCACCCGTGGGCAGCACCCACATTCCCAGGCAGGATTTTGAGCCGTTTCACCCGTTCCAGCCCGGGCATGAAAGGGGAGGTGCAGGAGCACCACTGAGCACCCAGCCCTGGGCTCACACCGGGAGGGAGCCCCCGTCTCTCCCCTCCCTGCTTCCCCCTTCCTGTTCCCTCCATCCCATTCCCCAGGGATCAGTCTCTCTTTAGCAGCCTTTTCCTCGCCCACTGTCCCAGGTGTCCCCAGCCAGGATCATCCTGCCCAGGGAGACGCAGCTTGAGCAAACCCCGGCACTGCCCGACGACACCGGGAGAATTCCAGTGTTTGCCAGGGCGGTGCTTTCCCCCTCCCCCTGATGGATTTTCCTACTTGGAGAGATTTGTCTGCAGAGCACAACTTCTGTGCACCTTGAGAAAGTCAGCGCTCTGCCCGAGACAGCTGCAGGATTAATGTCCCGGAGTGGGGAGCGAGGAGGGAGAGCGTGTGAGTGAGGAAGAAAGTCTGCTCCAAACCACATCAGTAAAATGAGAAAGCCAAAGATTGCGCCATAAATAAGGACCAGTTGACACTTCTTAAATTCATAGCTTTAGCACACAGCAAAGTGTCTCCTTTTTATCAGGAATTTGTTGACAAGGGTTGCAAAAAGATCTACAAATAATACTGAGTGGGGCTATGAAAATGTATTTGTGGAACATTTCAGTATCAGGGATCACCATTATATCGGAAGAATTCATCTTCCTGGAACATTTTATTAGTATCTAGATTTTATAGCTGCTCCCTTTTAATTTTTTTAAAATTTATTATTTTTTTCATTCCTCCAGCAAATATAGTATTGGCTGAGAAGAGGGGGGACCAGCGTCCCACACCTCTCCACGCTGCCTCCGTGATTTATTCCCCGCATTTCCAGCGCAGCAGCGGCCATTAGGGGTTCAGCTTTCCAAGGTCTCTCCTTGGGGCTGCTTTTCCCCGTGGATCTGCTGGGTGACCTTGGGTGTCCCCTCAGTGCTGCTCACAGCACGGGGGCCGGGCTGGGGACCAGGGACCACTCCCCAAACCCCCGTTCCAGGGGACAGGCACAGCCACCCCAAGGCCGCGCTGTTCCATATGGGAATGTTCACTGCTCGAGGCCGGGAAGGCACCAGCACCCCCAGCCAAGCCCTGGCTGCACCCCCTTTGCCTGGTCCCGAGGAGCAGCTCGGCTCTCTCGGTCCCCTTCGTGCCCCCCAGTGCCCATCCCGCCCTCTCCCCCCACGTTCCCGCTCCTCCCGGCCGTGCCGCAGCTCCCGCCTGCCCGGCAGAAGGGACCATAAATCCCCAGCAGTGGCATTACAGACAGTCATAAATAAGGCCTCGCTCGGCGGTGCCGGCACTTTCCATTAGGGCTGTCTGGATCGGGCTGTTGATACCCCCGGTCTGCGCGGGCCCGGCTGTAAAATTTATCAGCGCGCTTTCGTCGCCCCATAAATCATCCCAACTGGAGGCCACATGGCAGATAAGGCCTTAAAAGCACTCGAGGGCGAGCAGGCAGATCCCTTGGGGCGGGGCACGGCGAGAAGGGCACCTTTGCTGTTGGGGGACACCTCTGGGTGTGCGGATCCCACACTTGCCCACGCCGAGTCCCCCCTGCCCTCGGCGGGGTCGGTGCTGGCCTGGGAGCAGGAGGAAAAGGCATTTTGTGGCTTTCCACACCAACACCAGCAGCTCAGGAGGAGGAGTTATCTCCCTAAGGAACAAAAGCCGGACTGCACCTCCCCAGGATCTCACTCCTGAATCAAACCTCGGATAGAAACAGCCACCTTGACGGGGAAACTGAGGCAGAACCCCACGGGGCACCTGGGCCCCAGACACAGCTCAGAAGCACCAGCTTTGCTCGCTAAGGGACCAGTTTGCACCAGTTTAACACCGAGACAGAGGCAGGTGCACTGGGCACCATCCAGCTCCAGCTCCTGCTCTGCTCTCCAGTGGCTCTTTGCCTCATTTCCACTGCAACCATGAGAACTGTCACCTTTCTCTGCTGCTGGGGGCTGTGATTGGCAGCCCAGAACGGGTTAACCACGAGCCAGCAAAGCCACGTGGAGCAAAGAGCAGTTCCAGGAATTCTGCACTACCTCGATACAGGCCTGTCTGGGAGAATCTGCCACAGTGAACTCTTGGGAACACATTAAATTAAGTGTCCTAAATTCGCCTAACTATGCATTTAATTTGGCAGTAATAGGACACTCTCTGTGTAATAGCAGAGTTGCTGTGCAATGGAAGAGGAGCTGCATATTAATATTTTGATTATTAAGGACATGTGTATTGGAGGCTTGATAACTATGTAATATATTATTGCTTAATTGCTCAGACTCTTAAGTATGTTTTCATAATTAGCTGCTATTTAGTTAACGTAAATATTCAGCTTATTAAATATAGAAATGCATTTCTGCTGGAGCAGTTATTTGCATGAGAAGAAACCACATGGGCTGGTGCCTGCCCTGGGAGGGGTCGGAGGGCAGGGACCCTCCCTGGGGGACACCCTGGTGGCCCTGAGGCCACTGAAACTGTGAGCACAAAAAGGCTTTTCCGCCACAGAGCTCATCCCAGGCACTCCAAACTTCCCACTCACTGCTGGAGGTGCTGGGAGCCCGAGCCCAAGCCATGGCTTTGTCTGGTTCCTCTCAAGCAGAGCTAATCCCCTCACCTGGGCCAGGCAGCTGATGTGCTTCCTCCTCCCTTAATTTGGTCATAAATCTGCCGAGCCAGGAGGCTCCTGAATGAGGCTTTTGCTCTTCTTTCTGCTTGGAGCACCCATAAAAACCATATGGAAATGGGAGGCAGAAACGCACATTTCACACCGTGCCTGCGCCGGGCCCGCGGCTCGGGAGCGTTGGGGTTCATCTGTGAGAGGCTCCTGATCCCCTCAGCACCTCCTGATCCCCCCCAGCA
>VXBT01013132.1:9833-21306 GCA_013400235.1 Oriolus oriolus
CGGGGGGCTAAGGGAATAAGAGGGGAGCTCAGGGGAGATGAGAGGGTTCAGGGTTGAGGAGGGGAACTGGGGAAGAAGACGGGGGCGAGAGGGGGTCTGAGGAGAGCCGAGGGACACTGAGGGGGGCGAGAAGCGCCGAGGGGAGTTAAGAGCAGCCGAGGGGGACTAAGGGGAGCCGAGGGGGGGGGTGAGTGGAGCCGCAGGACACGGAGAGGAGCCCCGGCCCGCGCCCGCCGCAGGCCCTGCCGTCCCGGACACGTCGGTGCCCGCCCTCTTCCGCCTCGGTGCGCCGCCAAACCGTCCCGGCAGCCGCCCGGGCCGCGGAGCGACCGTTCCGGGAACTTTCGTTGTGTTTTCCACAACAACATCAAAATAGTCCAAGTATGGTCGTGGAGAGGACGGTGCTTAGGGAAGATGCCTCACGGAGACATCGCTCGTGTGAGCGCGGAGCCCGTGGTGGCGTCGCTGTGAGGTGGCCCCTCGCTCGTGTCTCCAGGCACAGCCCGCAGGGTCATGGCACTGTCTGGGTCTTGGTGGCACTTCTGCAATAAACTCAAGGATTTTCAATAATTAATAGAAGAACGCAGGAGCCCGGAAAAAGCATTGGGTTTTAACACATAATTATGCTCACAGGCCGGTTAATGAAGGCAGCCATCTATCATCCTGCCAGCAAAAGCAAGAAGTTTCAGATATTTTGATGTTACGTAATGTTTTGCATCTACCTAAAATAATTGAGTATTCATCTCATGTCACCAAGAGTTTCCATTTCATAAGCAGTACAGTGAGGATTAGCTCAGAGCTAGCTGAGCTAATTGCTGATTGCTCTGCAGAGCAATTAAAACTTTACTGGATACAGTGGAAGTGTGCCAGCACTGGGCTTCACGTCTTGAATTACAGGAAAGTTACTGAGCATCCGTTTCCAGGGAGTCTCTGCATCCAAGTAAGACAATAAATGAGGAAGAAAACACATAAACAGTAGTAACAATTCTTGAAACAGGAGCGGGGAAAAATGAACCACTTCTCTACCGTTCAGCCTGTTGCATTTATCAAGAGCAATGTATAATTATAACGGAAAGAGAGGAGAAATTAGTTAGCTTTCAGTTAAACCACACCTGGAATAAATCAATTATTTTTTTGAAGGAAAGCAATCTGAATACTGGAAAACAGGAATCCTCTGAAAAGTCAGGATTTGCTTCCTGGAACCAAAATAGTTGTAGTTTGATCGACTCTCACTAGAACATACACCATCTTCTCTTTAGAAGGAAAAGGTCCAATCTATAAAACACTGAAATGAAAAATGGCTGCAAGCTGATGGTTTTAATACAAGAAGTGAGAAATGAGACTTCTTTCAGAACAGGAGTATTTTTTATCATCAAGGCCAAGAATTTCAGTGCTGGACTGGTGCACAGGATATATAGTAATTTTGTAATTACTTGATTGTACAAGTGCTTGAAATCCCACCACAATTTTGAAATTAATAAATTACATGCTGGATACCTTCTTCTACAATTTAAAAACAATTAGGTTTTTCATTGCCATGAGTATTTGTAGTCAATATGGTGTCATGAAAGCTAGTCAAGACTATTGTGCAAGACAAACTTTCGGGTACATTTGTTAGGCACCACTTTATCTGGCCTGAAAAAATGTACAATTTAGTAAAAAGTGTGCCAATCTCGCCACAGTTGTTTTGATCAAGGATACCCAACTGCTTACAAAGACAAGAAGAAACAAAAATCCAGTTTAGAAACTAGTGTATTTGTAGAAACGCTAAAAATTCTGAGCATCTTGCTTTGCAGATCTATGGAGCCAGGCAAGCATTTTCTAACACGAAGACTGAAGGATAAAACTTCTTGTTGTATACATTAGTGTTTGAAGACAGGCTGTAACTAAAAGCATGCCCACTGAGGTAGGGCAGTGCTCCTTGGTAATTAATTTATGTGTTAACTAACTTCTGCAAAAGCCCAGTCACATGAGTAAGACCACACAGCAGATCGTTTACACGTACATGCGAGAGTGTAGATTCAGAGCTGTACAGAGAGGTTGAGGTGATAATACTCTAAAAAGTTCAGTTTTGTGTGGAGTATGCCTTCTAATCTTTCAGAATATCAAGAGGCCACTTCCCTTGATAGTTCTGATGGTAACTCAGATTAAGGGATTCTCCTTCGCTTTCCTCCTCATTTCTGCCTTGCTCCAACTTGCTTCAGCTTCCAGCTATTAATTCTTATTTCATTAATCTCAATTACTCTGAGAGATGAAAATGTTAGACTAACCTTAGACTAATAATCTTTCTTCAGCATGTCCATAGCATTGTTGACAAGACCCTTTTCAGTCCTCCATTTGTGGGTTAGAGCAAAACCAGTGCACAGATTGTACACCCCAGAAGTGCTTTAGCAGTCCTGAGGCCTGTAACAGACACAGAACCGAGCAAGTAAGTTACTGTAATGGTTGTGACACGTTGCTGCAGCCTTAGGTTGGCCTGTGTACCTTAGGATGGTAGCTTACTTCTGTTGTGCCCTTCACCAATCCTGTTTGGAACCCAAAAGGCAGAAGGGACTATTTCTGTCCCAGCTTCTCTTCCCAACATTTGGAAAATCTACTCAGCCACACGTTTGGCATCTTGCTGGGAAACAGAGAATCCACATACAGATGTTTCCGCTTGATCTCCTCATTCCAGGCACAGGTATGGTGTTCCCTTTTCCCAATCCATCTGTTGGAAAATTTGCAGGAAAGAAGCAGCGCGATGGTTCTCCACAGGCTGTGCAAACACTGTCTGAGGGACCAGGAGCCAGTTTCTTGACTCAGACCACTGTCAAAAGGAGCCTGGAGCTGGGTCTCACTGTCCTACAAAGAGAAGACCTATTAAGCGTGCAGACTGTGAATCTTCCAAAGAAAACATCAGTCAGCTTAGTGTTAGCACTTTATGAACACCTCAAACTTGCATTAATCTTCTTCTGTTACTGATGAAATGCCCAGAACTCTCACTGAGAAAAAACAAGAAACCTGAGTGTACAGTGAGAGGTCATTTATTTAGATTGTGGAGATTCAGACAAGTACTTCTCTTACAAAGAACAATTTAACAAGTATTCAGCACAAGTATAAAAAATTGGCCCATCTCCTTTATAAGGAAGAGAGGTTTCTCCTTTGAAATGAACAAAAACCAGAACCAGAGAGAGAGGCACTGAAAAGAGAGAGAGAACAAGGCATGACACTGGCTGTCATCTGTTCTCAGAATGATGAAAATACCGAGGCACTTTCCAGGTAGATGAGACTGAAGGCTTTGAAATTAAGAGGTGCCAAATTTTCAAATTCTCTCAGTGTTCCCATGGCATCTTGTGCTATTTACTTCATCCACAAAAGCTCTTGGAATTAAGTGGCTGATAAAACTGGAATGTCAATTTTACAAATATGAAGGTGGGTGCATGGCTATCAGGATTGCAGTGTGAATGATAAGGGCTGAAAAACCAGAAGGGCTACAGTGGTCAGAGTAAGGTATGTTAATACATCTCCAGCAGTGAAGAGCAGAGGTAGCACTACCACGACCACACTAAACTGGAAACGGCTTTCCTGATGCTGTTCCTTTACATTAAGGCAGAAGTTAAAAACTTTCTTTCAAAGAAAAACCAAATCACTAAAAAAAATTTGCAATAACTGTAATCACAGTACCTTTTTCTAAGAAAATGTCTTTATAAGCAAGAGTAATATAGCTACGCTGGTGGTTTTTTAATATTAAAAAACGTATTTCAGAACAGACAAATTGCAGTCGTAGAAAACTGTACAAAGAAACTATTAATGCTTCTAACAATTTTAGTAAGTAAAAAAAAGTTAATAAAGTAAATAAAGATATGAAAAAGGATACAAAGAGGAAATTTACTGGTTTATGAAAATACTTGCACATACAAACCTATCCCCAGGATAATATCCCCAAGAAAATACAAAAATATATACTGAATTTATGCAAACAGGCTCTGGAAGGTATGTCTTTTAACACATTTTACCTGGCCTTATGGAGGACACTAACAATTTATACTTTGAATGAGAATTTATTTTGCTGTACTTACTCTCTGAATGCCAAGTTCACTAACAGCTGCTGCCTAGACAAAAAGTCCTGTTATTTGCTGATGAAGAGTGAAGCCCTTAAGCACATGTACCCCTAACAGCATGATCCAGGAAAGGTAGGCAGAGCACACCGACCTACAGCAACACTAATAGAACGTTAATATGTGTCATCCTGTACCTCTTTTCCTCTAAGGCCAAGTATAGATTTGTTGCATCATCTCTGAAGAAGGCAATAAAAAAAACAAACCGAAGCCCCCCTCCCCCAGCTGCTTAAATAAGAAGCTATTTTTCCTCTCTCGTTGGGCAAAATTCAAGGTAATTTGGAAATACAACACAGAAATTCTTATTCAACTAGCTTCTGAATTGCCCAAATTATTCAATACAATTAGGCAGTCCATCAAACCCCAGACAGAAACAACAGCTTAGCTCTTTCTGATATCATTAAGATGTCACATATAAAGAAAATCCAAAATTGTTAACAGCATTTCTGTGCAAAGTTTCCAGAAGGTATTTGGAAACTGATTTCTCCGGCAGGCTTTGAAAGTTTGCAAATGAAGTATTTTCAAATAAAGTATTCATATTCAAGAGGCCAGGATTTGCGCTAACGAAAGCAGAATTAGTTTCCTAACTTATCTCATAACTTCAATTACAATTGGATCTGCATACAAAACTATCAGTAATGTACAACATCCAAATATATGACAGTGATTAAATAATCCCCTTAAGTGTACAGTTCAAAGAGTAAATAAATAGGTTAAAATAGGCATATTGATTTAAAAAATAGAAGATAGTATCCATGAAATGAAGGCATAGCTAAGTTTCTACATTCCAATTCATAACTTTATCATAGTCCTGAATTCGTTGTTTTATGTGAGAAAGCTTATTCTTCAGATATTCACAACGCTCCTTTTTCTCCAGAAATGAAGGATCCTACCAAAAATACAAAAACCTTCGCATTAATACATTAGGCTTTCAGACTCTTCCAAGAACAGTCGATTATCAATTATGTTCTTGACTAAAAGGACAGTATGTAAACATTCTCAAAAATCACACTCTTTTTCCCCTCATCCTTTCTTATTTCCTTTTTCCCCCTTCCTTCATGAAAGGCCAGAAGAAGATGTTCTGCTTTTATATGCTGTAGTTACTTAGTAAAGAGAGCTGTTTTAAAAAAGAAATCTGCAAATAAAATGACATCCTAGTACATAATTTAGATTTTATACATATATTTATAGTGCAATAAATGTGCAATAAATCCTTCCCCCCCAAAAAAGCCATGAAGTTTAACTAACATGGACACAAACTCTGAATTCCATGGAGAAAAAAAATGGTATTTGTAATGCATTATGTTTTTAATGGAACACAGATGCACATTTGCTACCTGCACTTAAAAATTACAAAGAGAAACCCCTTGGATTACACTGAAAATTACTTTTTGAGAGTGTCTAAATTCCATGCCTCAAAAAATACAAAACTTCTTTTCAAGGGTGAGACCATGTTTTCTGTTTTCATCTGTTGGCTGCGTCAGTCAGTGAATATAACTGAACTAGTCTTCTGAGCGCAGAATGCTAAGAGATGAAGCATACTCTCAGAAGATGAAAACGTTTAACTCTTGGGTTGTGGTTTGGGGTTTTTTCCACGTATGGCTACTGGAATCATTATTCTCAAAACTGCTTTTTGGTGTGAGTGTATGGGTTGTGTCCTAACCTTGTCAAAGTTTTAGAAGACTGAAATAGCTACAGATACCTTGAGATACTGAATTCTGCCTAGTGTCAGAAGTATTGGCTATTTACACTCTCTTTGCTAGTCATTAGATTCAATAGCAATGTAAATCTAAAAACACTTACATTTTTCTTCTTCTTGTATTCTTGCAGAACTTTTGATATCCTTTCCTGTTCCTAATGAGAGACCACAGATTTTTAAAAGTTGAGTGTACTCCACATCTTCATGTAAATTCTACAAAATACTCATCAGTATTCTCATTTGATCAATACCTTCTGGTAATAACATTTTAGATGTACATCTTGTATTTGAGAAATAATGAAAATACATCAACTGTGACTCACTAGAACTTAAAAGCTACTAGTATGAAACAAAGAAACAAGAACCCCAGACAACCATGTACACATTTTAACTGGAACTTGGTATCCCTAACTAATGCCTAGAGAAGATGTAACAGATATGGGGAAGCTTCCTCTTCTACCAGGTCACAGCCAGCATTGGAAGACATTGTGCCCTAACTGAAGAGAGTCAGAAACTGCCTAATACCACCTAATACCACTATTTTCCATGAGCCCAGCTCACAGGTGCTTACATATATGCTTTCAGGATGGTGTGGAAGCTGTTTCAGCAATGCATCCAGCTCATCAAACTTTTTTAATACAGCATGAACTTCCATAGACAATTCTTTATACTCAGCAAACTGATCATTGAATACTGCTTTGTACCGGTCTCTCATTTCATTTGTTTGAATTATGGGGTATTTCCTGAAAAACAAAAAAAATTCAAGAACTAGTTTTAGAGATACAACTTATTAACAACATTTAGACTCTCCACCTTGACAGTGTATTTCTGTATTTTGTGCTAATCTCATACCCTGCTGAAATTTGCATGTCTGTAAAGCATTGAAATCAGAGAATCACAGCATAGTTGAGGTTGTAAGAGACGTCTGGAGGTTATCTGATCTGACCTCCTGCACAATCAGGAACACTTAGACTAGGACTGTGTCCAGAGAGCTTTTGATATCTCCAAGCATGGAGACTCAATCTCTCTGGGAAACCTGTGCAAACCCTCACAGAGAAAAATATTTTCCTAATATTCAGGTGAAACCTCCTATATTTCTATTTGTGCCCATAGCAAATAGTATAAAAACTAAGTTATGATATCATACTTGGAAAGGCCTACCCTTTAAAAGGGAGCATGTTACAAATTTAGCACTTAGAAAGTATAAGAGCAGTCAGACTTCAGGCCCTAAAAAGGCAATTTCTCATATATTTTATTTTTTTCCTATAATATCTATATGGTGGTCTTCTGTTCCTTTTGCAGTTAATGTACTTGCTAGATTATGATATTCTGCTTTAACATTTGAAGTTTGTGTGGGTTTGTTTTTTTAATTAAGATTCCTTATTTATAGTTACTGGTCTTATGCCACTGATACCAGCCCCATCCTCTCTACTTTTTAATGTTAACACACAATTATGAGTTCCCATAGCACAAGCGTGGGGGAGAAACCACAAGTGTATATAGGAGAAATGCAGAGTGAAAAACATTATTCAAGTATCCTCCACTAAGCTGGTTCATCAAAATCAAGTCACTTACGCTAAGTAGTCTGGCATCACTATAGGTTTAGGAATGTGGCCTGCAGGTATATGACCATTAAATAGCTCTGGTTTTCTTTCCAGCGATTTGAGCTGCCTGTAACTGACTTCTTCTCTTGGTCTGTCATCATCTTCGTACTGTTTTAAAAGAGAAAGAATTTGTTCTTAATGAAATCAGTTTTACATAAATCACAAAATACGCAACTTTAAGATGGAGATACATGTACTGAGCAGCAGTAGAAGCAAATCACAGATGTTTCTTACAACTCTTACTGTAATTAGAAAATCAGTTTAATGAGTTACAGTAATGCTTCTCACACATTATTTTCCTTCAGTTTGTCCTAAGAGCAGTACAGATAAATACTTTGTTTGCATGTCTAAAAAAAATAGTGTAAGGAAGTTTCCTTCAGTATTAATTTAATTTGTGAATGAACTGGAATTATTCAGTTCTCTGGAGTTCCCTTTTCTCCTTGTTTCCTATTGCACAATTCATCCCTTGATCCACAAATAAAAACATGTGGAATCTCGTTAGAACACAAACAAAAGGATCCTGATCCAGTACTGAATCAACAGAGAAAATAGTGGTAGGAAATTACAGTGTCTACCAGGAAACATTTACAACTGAAATTAATACCTCATAATTTCTCTGGAAACCCTATACAATCTCTGCAGTGTATGCAATGACACTTTGTGTGGCTGAAACACTAACATTGCTGATGCTTTAAAACAGGCAAGGGGGTCTTTGGAGCAGTCTCAGAGACCAAGGAAGAAGCTCAACTCACAGGGCACCTACACTGTGCTTCTGCTGGCTCTCCTGCAAATTAAGCACACAGCCAGGAGGAGTGAGAGTCTAAAACATATCACACATCAGACGACCTGCTATTTTAGTCCTGTCTGCCAAATTCTGTGATAAATATTACAGAACTTGTCACGTCGTAGAAAAGGGTAAGAGCACATAGAGAAACAGCAATCACATCTGCTGTTTTACAATTTTACAGATTTTATAACCTAGCCTAACTAGGAGTAACTTCTTAACAAGCTTCTTTTGAATTTTCTAGCAGGAGAATGCTGTCCAAACTAACTTGAAGAACTAAACCTAATCTCTTCCCAGTCTAATAAGTAAATAAATAAATCATTTAAAATAGTCACAAGGAAAAGAACAACCATTTAGAATTAGCAGTAAACAGAAAAATAAATTGCTATTTCCTACCTTCTTTTCCGGAAAAGTGGATTGTGTTTTCATCTATCAAAACAAAATAAAAAGGAAAGAACTAAGTTTTATTTTCAGCAAAAATAGTATGCAAAACCACAGACTCCTAAAATTTAAACATTTTCAGAATCATACGGTACAGAAAATTACATTTATATTTAGGTATGAAGAAATTCAGCACAAAGAATATTTTCATATCCACTAATTTAAAGAGTGTTTACAGAAAACAACCACCCACACCCGAGAACAACAGGATTTCCCAGAGCACAGCTGTTAGGAACAGCTCGCAGGAAATACTCCATCCACTTCCCAAGCTCCTTTATTATTTCACATTCCAGCCCACATTAACTCACTAACACTCTGAGCCTAGTTCATTGCCTAGAACACAAAACAGTGCACTAAGCGGTAGCTCAACCTGCAGCTGTTTTGCACAGCACTCTCCAGAGTCTAACCTCTATTATTAAAGTAGTCCCTTTAGAAATGTTCAGTAACTGGCCTAAAAGAACTTGGACAGTAACAGGGAAGAATGAACACCTTGTGTGTAACTCTGGCAATCATCTCACTCTTGCTTAGTTGGTTAAAAAACTTTTATTGAAGAATTATAATTACTTTCCAAAAGGAAAGTCCCAGTTTTATGGAAACCAGTGTTAAATGAAAATGCTGCAAATCAGACTGCAGTCACAGAACAGAGGAAATGCAACTTCAAACTCTCTCTCTCCTTCTAAAATCATGTAAAAGCTGACCCTTCCTTAAGCTAGGCTTATGTACGTTTGACACGCATTACTTTTCATGCTATATTACGTCTCACTCATTTTTAAAGGGTTTTTTGTTGGTGTTTTCAAATGAAGGAAGTTTTACACAAATTACTTTTAAGTCTCTAGGTAAGAGTGTTAAATCTCTACTGTTACAGTTTATCATTAACCAGGCAAGTATCGAATGGTTCTCATACGGGCAAGGCCAGTAGTCAGGCAAAACATTCGACATGAAAGAGATATGGCTGACTGAAATTTGAGATACCGCAGTCTAGCCAACACTGTTATCACTAATATTTGCTGATAACTGCTGTGAGAAAAGCTGAAAAGGCATAAAGAAGTTGCTTGGAGTTTTGCTTGCAAAGTAAAAGTAAGTATTTCACATTCTTAAGTTTATTCACACTAGCACTTGATATACTGAAAGCACAGTTTTCAAATAAATGCTAGGTGGCTTTAAGCCACCTAACCCTGCTGAACAGTTGAACATTGTTCGTTTCTTCCTTTGCTTGGAAAACACACACTAGGAAGTAGTTCATCAGCTGACTCAGGAAGAGAGCCCAGTATTACGAAGAGACCAGTGCCAGGTCTTTACCCAAGGTGAATTATAAACAACAACAAAAAAAAAGGTGTCTAAGACTTTGGATCTGACACCTTAAAAAAGCCTTTCATTTGGCAGTTTCTAATACTGTAAGACTGAGTAAAATTCAACCTCAAGGCTATGGACCTGCTGCAGAGAAGACACTTGATTCGACTCCATCTATGCCATGGTAAGATGGTAAGATCTTACTTACAAGTGCTCCCCATCATGTGGTACCTGGTAGATAGAAAACTATAACTAATGACTTACCTCTTGTTCCATTAATTCCCTGTGCCTCCTGGCCGCTTCGTGCCTCCATAACTTTAGGGAAACCACGGCACTAATTAGATACATGATCACGGTGACAAACAAGAAGATGATTGCTGCAGTCTGACCTCCCTCCACACGGCAAAAAGACGCATTTATCGGCGTCTTAAACAACTGGTAATAGCAGAGCCCACCTCGGTTGGTGTCGTTTACGTACACTATGGCAGCCGACATGTACAGGAAGAACAGGGCCACATTGATCCCAAACTCGGTCAGAGGCCACCAGTTGGAATCGAGGAGGATAGTTCGGTAGTACATGGACATGCCCAGCACGAGCAGCACTATCGTGACGATCCACGCCATTCCCGCCACCACCAGGATGAAAGGCGTTTTGGGTCCGCTGTACGAGTATCCCCCATAGGCGCTGCCCGCCCCGTATCCGTAGGGCTGCGAGTACCCGAACATGTTGTACCACTCGTTGTCCTTGTGCACATAGGCGGTGACACAGGCGAAGACGGCGGCGCCCAGCAGCAGCTCGGCCACGCCGAGGATCCTGAGCAGCCCTGCCCAGGACTTCATGTAGGCGTACCGCTGGTGGTACTCCTCCACTCGCTCGCTGTATGTCTGCCCAGTGCCGGCGCGGCGCTCCAGCGAGCCCAAGGGGTCTCCGGAGGGCAGCATGGCCTCGGCCTCCTTCCGAGAGTTGTAGCTCCCGCCTGACCCCCCGAAAGGGTCCGTGTAGGAGCCAGGCACCGCCTTGGTCCCTGGCTGCAGCGGGGCGGGAGAGGGAGGCGGCGAGCACTCGACCCCGTCCGAGATGTACCTGATATCGGAGGCCGTGCTATCCCAGCTAGAGCCGGGGTGGCGTCTCCCTTTGAAGAAGTTCTTCCACGAGTCCGGAATGAACCGCCGAACCGGCTTGAGCTCTGCCGGCCCGCCGGGACCGGGGCTGTCCCCGCCGGGGCCGAAGGGAGGCTGCAGGGGCAGCGGGGGCGGCGGCAGCGGGGCAGCGGCGGACCCGGCGCTGGTCCCGCGGGGCAGCGGGGACCTGCCGGACCGCCCGCCCTGCGAGCTCCGCGACATGGCCGCTGCCCGGCCCCGCTCGGCTCACCCGACGGGAGAGAACTGCCGCGGGGTCCCAAGGGCGGCTGGCTCCGGAGAAGGACGAGTCGGGCGGAGAGCGCCGACTAATCCGGGAGCAGGCGCCCAACACCTGCAGCGCCCCGGCGGCCTCACCTGCGGCGGCCCCACGGCCTTCGCCCGGGGAGGCGGGAGCTTCCGGCCGGCCGGCCGGGAG
>VXBT01013132.1:21335-34631 GCA_013400235.1 Oriolus oriolus
GGCAGGTTTGCCGAAATCGCGGTGCGCAGGCGGTGCGGGTGCCAGCGGGGAGCGGGGCGCGGCCGGGCCTCGCGGGAGGGCTGGGCGCCGTGACTCACAGCATGACAGAATGGGTCAGGTTGGAAGGGACCGCAGAGGGTCGTGTGTTCCAACCTCCCTGCTCAGGCAGGATCTTCCTAGAGCGCATCGCACAGGATTGCATCCAGACAGTTCTTGCATATCTCCGGTGAGGGAGAGTCCACAATCTGCTCCAATGCGTGGTCACTCGCACAGAAAAAAAATTTATTCTTCATATTCAGGTGGAACTTACTTTGCATCAATTTCTGCCAGTTGCCTCTTGTCCTATTGCTTGGCACCACCGAGAAGAGCCTGGCTCCATCCTCTTGACACCTCCCCTTTAGGTGCTTACAGACGTTGATAAGGTGCCCTTTCAGTCATCTCTTCTCGAGGCTGAACAGGCCCAGCTTCCTCAGCCTTTCCTGGTAAGAGAGATCCTTCAGTCCTCCAGTAATCCTTGTTGCCCTCCAGTGCACCCCCTTCAGCAGCATCATGTCTCTCTTGTACTGAGGACCCCAGAACTGGACACAGAACTCCAGGTGTGACATTACCAGGGCTGAGCAGAAGGGCAGGATCATCTCTCTTGACCTGCTGGCAATGCTCTTCCTAATGCACTGCAGAACTCCATTGGCCGCCTTGGCCACGGGGGCACTGCTGGCTCGTGGACAGTTTGTTGTCCAGCAGGACCCCCAGGNCCCAGAACTGGACACAGAACTCCAGGTGTGACATTACCAGGGCTGAGCAGAAGGGCAGGATCATCTCTCTTGACCTGCTGGCAATGCTCTTCCTAATGCACTGCAGAACTCCATTGGCCGCCTTGGCCACGGGGGCACTGCTGGCTCGTGGACAGTTTGTTGTCCAGCAGGACCCCCAGGTCCTTCTCCACAGAGCTGCGCTTCAGTCCCAGCCTGTGCTGGTGCTTGGGCAGCACCTGGCATGGAGCTGGCCCAGTGACAGGGAAACCCAAGGCACTGAGCAGTCTGTTCTAACAAACCAAGGCTGCTGTTCTCCCATAATTTATCAGGTTCAGGAACTGAAGGAGAAATCTGGTGTGCTGCACCGTTGTCTTTTGCAAAGGGCTTTTTACGTTCACCCCAAGTATCTGCAGCTGAGTACAAAACAGCATTAATGCAGTAGGAATTTTATTTACATTGTCAGTATGGGCTATCAACATGTTTACAGTATGCTTCAGTCTCTTCTTTTACAAGTTTCAAAATTCCATTGTTTTTAAGGTATAAATTTTAATAAAACTTTCAAATGCTCACAACTTATCAATCATGGGCTTTGGAAACAAACTGTACAAATGCAAAGTAAATAAAAATATGTTAAAAATACAGAGTGTTTCCTTAATTTAATAAAAAAGAAGGTGTTCTTTAAAAAATAAGTTCTTAGCTTACCTCTGAAAATTCCTTTACAGTGATGTCTTCCTAATATCTTGCATAAAAGAAATCTGACCTAAGCAAAATAATCACCAATACCATATTGGGTAGATCACAATATACTTAGAATTAAAGACACTGGAAAATAATTAATTTGTATGTTTACTTAAGTGGTCCTGTTTATGCTTGCATTATTTTGGGTACTGAAGTTTATATATATTTCAAGTGTTCCTCACATTTTCATAACATATTTACAGATTGCCTCCAAATAATAATAAACTCATATAGTCCATAAGCTATGTATTTATCACACAGTTATCATTACATACCTTGAAAAGTTAATTAATCCAGATGGTAAAGCCTTAGTTAAGACATAAAGCCTTTTATTAGGAGTAATTAACATAGCTTAGTGACCCAGATGTCTAAACAGTGTTTTTTGGATTACATACCATACACAGTAATCACCTGGTACTTGCCTCATCGTACACATTTTTAAAATGTACTGCAAGCTTCGGCTGTGTTTATGACAGCAGGGAAAAGCTTTTAGAGCCTTTAAAAGGATCAGTAAGCAATGAGGATCTAGTTAATAGAGTCTATGGGATTTCCAAAAGGCTTCTCACCAAGTCCCCTAAAGGAGACTTCTTTTGAAAGGAACCTTAAGCCTTAAAAGAAGCCTTAAGCCTAAATTAAGAACTTAAAAGTAAAGTTTGATAAATAATTAACAGGTGGGAAGGACATGGGAGAAGGGAGTATGAGTTAATGGTTAACTCCTGCAATGGAGGGAAGTTGCCACCACCCTTCTGCAGAGATCAGAGCTGGGACCTGGGCTATCCAGTACATTCCTTAACATAACCCTGTGAAAAAAGGGAACCCTGCAAAGACTGAGATGAGCAACTTTGCTGCTGATGCTGTTAGACAAGCCAGTAAGGATATGGTCTGCCAGAAGAATTGTGCCAGCATTTTATGAGACTGAACAGCACAAAACATCACAAATTCAACATACACAAATACCTGAAATCCATGCAGTAAAAAAAAAGAGATGAAGGATTTAAAATACTGTAACATGAGGACCCTGACTCATGTATTTATAAAGCATGACATGCGTCACTTCTGACAGGACAGATACTTTTTAATTCTATAGAGTTACCTAAGTTCAGAAGATATTCTTGGTGGTATTTCAAACTGTGAGCTGACACAGGCAGGCAGCCAGAACGGCTACAAACTTGCAGTTTGAACAAAAACAATAAATTAATTTCCATTACCTTGCTAAAGAGGGGGTCCCCAAAGCAGCACCTGGGCAGAGGCGCACAAGCAGAGATGGTTCATGCTAGAGGATCACTGGACTGTGGTTCTCAGAGGCTTATCAAGAGTTATTTCCAACTGCAAGATCACTTGAGTGATTTGCAATCCTTCTTGACAGTCTTCCAAGCTTTAACCCATTCCTCCCAGCACAAACCTAACAGGAGAGCTTCAGTCTTGGCTATGTGGCTGTGTGATTAGAAGCATATTTATTTAATCACCATATCTATACACCATAGGGAGGGGGGGTTAATTAGGCAAAAGCAAAGGTAGTGTTGACATTTTGAGTTACAAAAAATGTATCGTTATGCCTACTGATAAAAAAACCAAAACCAAAAATCAATGAACGAACAAGTTGGTTACACTCAGTGAGTTTGCTAACATAGCATTTTAAGGCAGTAGCTTTGGTTGTAAAGAGCAGCTTGAAAAAAGATTTTGGAGCAAGACAGTTCTCTTGATACTGTAATGGAGGGACACAACACCAAAATAGGAGTGAAAAACCTGCTATACCACAATTAATGTATATACTCTGTGCAAGGAAAAACAGCAAGATGGCTTTAATGATAACTACACATAAGCTGCTGAAGAATCAATCCAGAAAATATATAAGAACTCGGAGTTAATATATACACGTCCTAAATATGGTGAATTCCCCAATTTCTGCCTTCACTGGACACTAAAATTACAGTTTTTATCCTTCAGTTATAAATTTCACCATCCGTGCAGGCCAACATACTTTTATTTGCTACACTCTACAAAAGCACTGATTCACGTGTAAAAAATTGACAAGCCCTTTAGTATCTCATGAACAAGCTATTTTTGATAAACACTTAAAAACTGTCACATTTACATGGCAGTTTAATGTGGTTGAAACTGCACAAGCTTAAACTTAACATTAGGAATAGTTTGTTGTATTTCTACATTACTTTTGTCTCTATGAACATGGAATTCAGACTCTCCCACAAATATGGAGAGAGACTAAGTTGGACAAAGAGAACAGAATTTGTCAAAGACCCCCTGTTTATTTTTCCATTTGAGGAAAAATACAAATGTATCTCTACAAGCAAGTATTTTCATAGAAGTAGCTTTTAGTAAAATATTTGACAATTTTAACATTGAGTGGAAATCTCATCTGCCCTACTACTACTGCACTACAGATTTATGCATAATATCTCCCTCAAAACGTCAAGAACTTAACTTTTTACTGATAAGGAACCTCTGGGGCTCACATAAGTCCAGAACCCCATACTTTCGATGTAGTTTAGCAGTCATTAAGAATTCACTGTCACCTATACTAAACCAGACATATGAAGCAATACAGCTTATAAGAAAATAATTGCCTTCTAGCCTTCATGAGCAGTTAGAGAAGAATCTAGAAGTTCCATTTCAGAGTATTAAAAAATGCATATATGGATAAGAAATTACATTTACATTTCTAGTTTTTATTCCTACAAAGGACAACAGCAATACTCAAGTATTCATTGTCTCTCTGACATCATCTATGTCGGAAAAAAAGTCTACATAGTTGTGGTTGAGGTAGAGGTTGAATATTTTTGCAGACATATGTGATTTTTTTTACAGTATCTTATTAAAAAAACCAATCATACAAACAAACAAAACAGAAATAAACAAATTAGAAAATAATAGTTCAGGTTTTATGCACTGTAAAAGGAAAAAGGATACATTTATATGGAGCTGGCATTCATGACCTGCGAAGTGGTGCTCATATACAGGAGGAAGGCTGGTTTCTTCACAGCGAAAGCTAATGGTGGGGTGCAAGGGCAGAAGGCTTGCTGCCTTAGTGTTGGTGGTAACAGAAGGGTGAGCTCAGATTCCTCCTGACACTGTGGAGCAGAAGGCTAAAAGGCAGCTGTCGAAGGCTGCAGCAAAGAAGGTTCCACCCCATATCATGAGCTGGTCAGAGAGAAAAAGAGGCAATATCTGTCAAAATTAGAATACAGATGAGAAGGAGCAAGAACAGAGATGTGTTGCATGAATAGCAACTTAACGTGTACATTGAACAAGATTTTTAGCAACTGCTGACTCCGCTGATAAATATGTTACACTGTTTTTAGTTGCCAGGACATTCTTGATGCAGGCATTAAGTACTTAATTGAAAAGTCACTGTTACATAGTCAACATCTAATTAGTTATATTATGCTTTATATAAAAAAACTAAATTCTTTTCATATCCCCTCATCTTCTTATTTCTTCTCCAATGATTTTGGAAGTATGAATTGTTACCTAAACACAGACAGTCAATGGCATTATGGATCCCAATTTAGCTGAGTGCAGACAGTATTGCAGTATAGTAAGTATAAAATTCTTATGAACCACATTTTTTAACTGTTAAAAACTCACACTGTGGCCCCATACAGGGAGCAGACAGGAAGTAAATTTACAGAACCTGACTGTATAAAATGTTGCATTTTAAATAGTAGGAAAGTGGAAAGCATTGTATAGAGGTGGAAAGGGAGACAGAGTAGCAAAGAGATGTGGAAGAACCTTCCAGGTCAGAAAGGAGTACACACATACTTTTCTCTCTCAATGGCCATAAAGGAGGTGAGAGAAAAAGGAGAGAGATAAAAACAGCAGAAGGAATCACACCCATATGCACAAATAAGTGATGCAGTAGCTGAGGGGCTGCAAGACTCTCTTGTAATCTTTGAGAAATACAATACATAACCACACTGTTGCCTTGTTTTTTACAATTTTTCAATGTTTTTAATTTTGTAGACGAAGTTCCTACACTCTGTTCTATAAACATAAGCCATGTTATGTCTAACTGCTAAGATGTTTTGATTCCTTTTCTCAAGGCGGAGACATTTGTCAGATCTCTCCTTGGACCTGTGTATTTGAAAGGTAGTAATTTCACTATCCAGTCAGTGAGGTTTTCTAAAAGTCTATAAAATAAACGAGACCCCCCAGGCTGGAAGCTTTTCCGGCTTTCGGTGAGTTTTCTCTCTCTCTCTCAGAGCGAGTGTCTTGTGTTCCTTTCAGGTCCGCCTGCGACACCACACCACTATAATTCTGTACAAAAAGGAAATTTTGCTTTTACACAAGGCAGGAAATGTGGTGGCTATTTACCTGGCTTGCTGTGTGTGACAGCACATGAACCTACTGCAACTAGAGTTATCCAGCTTTATTACATACATGTAGCAGATCTTTACTGAAGCATGTGCCATTTAGCTAATAGATGTAGACAGCTGCAATTAAAGTTACCACAAACTTTTATTACTGTTTTTATACTGTTATTATGTCCAAGCATGAATTAGAGGCCAACCTAAGCCTCACTTTAGCAAACCTAGCTACAAGCAGCTGACATTTTTTTCTCATTGAGAATGAAGAATGAATCAAAGCCTTCTGACTTTTGCAGGAAATTATTTCCCCCTGCACATGGAAAACAGAGATGAAAGCATCTCTGCCACCTTGTATCTCCTACTCTTCTGAAATATCAAACATGCTTTCCTTGTTCCAGATACTGCTGTCACTTCACATTTGAGAGGTGAGGTCCCCTTCCTCTTCGACCAAAGTGATTTTCCAATTAGAAAGTGAAGCAATAATTTAATCAAGATAAAGACCATGATTTAAATTTTTTTAACCTCTCTATTTACTACATTACTACTGGTAATGTTCTAAACTGGGAAAAAAAAAGAAATACAATGAACAGAAAAAGTTTTATAAATAGAAGCAATAAAAGAAAATTTGTTTATTAGGAAGGCAACCACTCACCTAAACTAGCAAGCTCCATTCCACTTTTGTGCCCTAAGCCAAATATAGGGTGTGGAGTATTTTTTGAATAATGAATAACCGATCTAAAAGAGAACCTGGCATTCTTGGTTACTCATTCTAGCTTTGATGAGTGTACAGCTTGCCTTTCTTATAAATTTATTCTTTATAAATAAAGCAGAAATGCAAATATACATAAATCATCTTTCAGTTACATTCTGATCAGTTATTAATTTCTCATCTATTTGCATGACCTGTATAATGTTCTCACTGATATAGAAGAAGGAAAGAAAATCTTTCATTTAGGCAATTCTTCTACGAACCTTTCTTACAATGATATGAACTACAATGAATAAACCCCTTTTTCAACTTAATATTCAGATTTTAAACCCACAGTTGGATTTAGTGGCAGGTGAAAGTTCTTTATTGAACTAAGGGAACTTAACCTTTACATATTTATCTGCCTCTTTTCACATGATTACTGTGGATCCATTTTATCCACTAATACTGCCAAAGTGAATGTGCTTTGTGCTACACACACAGAAATGCAGAAAACAATTACCTGTGTAAAAAGTAGACATTCTGATAGTGCTCAGGAGATCAGCATCAAAGTGAGGTCTCCCCAAAATTTACAAAATATCACTGAGTACCAATCTGTTACCTGAGTGAAACACCTGAACAACTGTTAGAGCAGTTTTTATTTGACATGATCATCTCTTCTCATTAGTCACTGTTAAAGAAAATGCAAGACAACAGTGTTCAATGTAATATGATTTCAGTATCTAATTCTGGCATAATGTGTAGAAGTTGTAAAATTGTTACCTTTTTTTTTTCTGAAGTTCTCTTTGTAACTCTGTTTTTTATAGTTCAAGATAGTTTATTTAAAATTTAAGTTTACTTTAGGACTTTCTATGTTACTTTAGGTTACTAAGATTACTTTAGTTTTTCTACAGTATATATGAGCTCTTTACTATCTATGAGAAAGCTACAGTGAACTTCTCTTGGATATGCCCATCCATTTACCCATGTAATGGCATGAACTCTAAAATGCTAAAATGTTTTACTGACATCTTTTACTAATGTACACAAAACAATCCGAACTTAGAATGGTACCACCAGAATAACTTTGTTTTCATGTTTACAAGTTAAACCTAGAAACATGACTCTCTCTCCTCTGACATACAGATAATATATCCCAAATATAATCCCAGCTCTTCAATTTACCAGCAGCTGTGGCCACTTCAAAGCACAATAAATAATTTCAGAAGTGCCATACGCAAAGTCAATGGGCTATTTCATAAATGCTGCAAGTGTGAAGGTAACAACCTAGACAAGTATACAGAACATAATAATGAAAATATCTCCCCTAAATAAGGTTGCATCATAATAGCTTTGGTCTGTAAAGACATATTGATAACAAAACTATCAAGAATATGGGGCATTGCATTAAATTACATCAATATTTACATAACAGATATCTAATATTGGATTAGTGCTAACTGAATTTGAGGTTACACATAACAGATATAACTCTTCTACATATTCATTGTCCAAAAATATTATTCCTACTCCAGACCAATACATCAAAAATGTTTTGCACAGCTCTCTTTACTGAGTTTCAACATGGAACAGAATACCTTTACAACAGAACTGGTCAAAATGTCATTAAACTTTCATCAAAATCATATCCCTCTATCTTTCATAGAAGAAAATGGTAAATTGTTTATTGCATCACTGTGAAAAACCTTGCAAATCACATCCAGAAAACTTCTTGCGTGAATATACTTCTATTCTTTATTCTGCAAGAAATAGTTTACAGTATCAAAAGTAACAGGAAAAGGTAGGATTGGGCTCTTCTTACCCTTCTTGAAGATAGAAACGACATTTGCTTTCTCCCGTTTTTGGGCAGTGCCAATAGCTGCTGTGATTGGTCAAAGGTTGCTGAAAGGGGCCTCACAGTTACATCTGCCAAGTCCCTCAACACCCAGCATTTGATGAGTACATGCCATCAGAGCCCATGGACTTCATTATTTCCAGTTTGCTAAAGTATTCCCTGACCTGATCCTCTTGCACCAATGCCAAATCCCTTCTAACCTCAACCACGTTCTGATTCTGTGTTCTCTACAAGGAGCCAGAGAGGCTCTGGCTCTGAGTCATAAGAGCACCACATTCACAGAAGTAAGCAGATCACCATTGTGTAGCAAAGAAAAAAGGCAAAGTGAGATAAAGAACCAGAGACAGCAATCAATATTACAGAAGAGACAGTAAATACTGGAGAGTAAATAGTGGACAGGTTCTGCTTTTTGTAAGATTGTTGAAGATGACTGTTAGTCCTTCTGCAGAGGAGGGTTCAGGCTACTGTTCACAGTTTATGGCAATCTATTGAACAGAATAAAATCCTCTAGTGAATGGAGAGGTCTGTAGAGCCAGAGGGGACACCACAGCAGATGCTACTGCTCTGACGAAAGAAGCAGGCAAGAAACAGGTAAAGTAACGGATCAAGGCCCACTTCTGGAGAAGAGAGCAGGATGAAAAGTGAAAAATCTCCCGGATAAAGGAAATACAAAACTTGCTATGGAGAGCACAGTTGAGGAGCTCATAAGTCTAGTGAGAGAAAATGACCTCGACAAAACTATCATAATTCAGTCACTGCTACACAGGTGAATACAGCCTTTCAGGGTATCTAGCATGTAGTGAGACAAAGTGCAAGAAAAAGGAACAAAGGCTGAGAAGACCAAGTGTGGACACAGTCTGTGAAGGAGAAGTGATGGACACAATGGGGCCTCCTAATAAGAAAAAGCAAAAGAAGAAACACTGGAAACCTTAGCAGTCTACAGCTCCTCACAAGGGGAAGTAGAGGGGCAGGCACTGATCTCTTCTCTCTAGTGACCAGTGACAGAACCAAGGAACTAGCATGAAGTTGTATCAGGGGAGGTTTACATTGGATATCAGGAGAAGTTTCTACACCCAGAGGGTAGTTGGGCACTGGAAGAGGTCCCCAGGGAAGTGGTTATGGCACCAAGCCTGTCTGAGTTCAAGAAGTGTGTGGACAGTGGTCTCAGTAGCTGGCAGGCAGGTTTGGAGGCACTGATGGAGAATATTTTGTTCCTGCATGGCAGTACACAGGAAGAATAGCTCTGGGTGATCAGGAACACTCAGCTATACAGAGGAAGCAAAGATGGAATGGATGAATTTTGATGCAGTAACTGCAAAATGGCATCATGCTCAGCATGTAAAGTAGAGTGAGGAAGGAGGACTGGGAGGACATGCAGAGTTGTTGTGTTTGTCTTCCCAAGTAACTGTTACGCATGATGGAGTTCTGCTTTCCTGGGAATGGCTGGACACCTGCCTGCACATGGGAAGCAGTGATTAAACTCCTTTTGTTCTCCTTCTGTGTGCAGCTTTTGCTTTACCTATTATCTGTCTTTACATCAACTCAGGAATTTTGTAACTTTTACTCTTCCAGTTCTTTCTCCCCTGCCTCTGGTAGTGGAGTGGCTGCATGGCGCTTAGTTGATGACTTGGGTTAAACTATGACACCTTCCCATCCGCTGCCACTTGCACTTGCCCACAGTGCCAGGTCCATCTCTGCTTACCATGTCTGCCATGCTTCTGGAAGCTGGTGGTCCTGGCCAGCTGTTGTATTGGTGCTCCTCAAAAACACCAGCAACGGAGCCTGATCCCATAGATACAGGAAGGAGTTATAGTTGTCCTGCCAGACTAAGGTACAAGCAACAGCCTTCTTTCTACTCCACAAAGACCAAAGTCCTGGTCTTGGTGGGATGTGCTGTCCCATCAATTGCTCTCTTCAGTGAGACAAAGAGGCAGAAGAGAGATGGGGAAGAGAAAATGGAAAAGAGAAGGAGGAAGGGAGACAGGAAGGAAGGGAGAGGGGAAAGGGAGAGAGAGGGAAGGGGAGAGAAACAGAAGAAGGGATGGAGGGAGAGAGAATCACTCCATCAGCCAGACACTTCCTGATTTTGAGGATCAGCCAAGGGGTCAGCTAAGGAGTGTCTTCCTTGAAGCCCATTTCTTCATGCTAGTGTAGCTTTACAAGCAGCATCAAGGCCATTGTTTTCTTTTGCCAGAGCCAATCTGCTCCGAGTTCTGTGATCAGCCACAATAGGGATCAGCCAGATAAGGATCTGGCTATCCCTACAACGTCGTGTTTGGATTCAGAGAAGCTGTGCTCTGAAGCCCCAGTGCCCTGTACCCTGGAAGGGACACCATCCTTTCAGTCACATGGCCTGTCATGACTGGCAGGCAGGAGCCATCCTGCCAGCCTGTTTGCCCAGAAACCCCTCTGACCAAGGGGTCACAGCATCATTCCTGTCCCCTTGGCCACAGACAAAGGCATTGCATGGAGCAGCATGTTAATTCTGTCTGTGCATAGGCACCATCAGCCTTTATTTGGCACATTCTCCTATGTAAATGCACTGCTCCCTTTTCATTCAGAACCTCTTCCACCGCCATGGCTGCAGCAGGATTTCCTGCAGGACGAGGTACCCCCAGCAGGGCCCTGGGGCTCCGTAGATCTTTGGACTATGGTCACGGGATCAGGGACAGGCCCCAGGTGAAGGGAGACAAAGCAGTACCTAGTGACTGGGTCAGGGAAATAACAATTTATTTCCTGTCTTTTGAATAAAGACTTGCTGGAACCTTGATTGTGCCACCACTGGAGTGGCCTCTTGCAGGGCTGGGAGAGTTCTGGCGGCCGGGGGCCCTCCTCTTCCGGGGGTGCCGGGGTCCCCCATGTGAGAAGTTCCTGCCTTGGATGGAAGCAGAGGGTCTGCATTTGCTGCCCTGGGCAGAACCTGCCTCTTCCACCTCCCTCAGCTCCTCCTGGGCCTGCACCTGCTCTCCGAACAAGGACACAGATGGAGGACAGTCAGTATCCCTGCAGAAGGCAGCTTGTGAGGTGCTGGCTTGGTCCTCCATATCAGAGCCTTCAGGGCTGCTTGTAGGGGAGGCAGGATTTTTCCCCCGGGAGCTAGTGGAGCTGGCTGCAAGTTCGTGGTCCTTCTCCCCAGCAGTGTGGGATTGCAGCAGCCTCTGGGCCTCCATGCTGCATCCATGCACAATGACATTAATAAGGCCATAGACCAGTGGTGCTGTATATCCCTCAAGGTCAGGTTGCAGCATCTGGAACAACACTTTCTCATCCAGCCCACAGAGGCACAAGGCCTGAAGGATGCGTCCTTCTGCATTCTTTGCCAGCCACCACTGGGACCCATATATTGCGTCCAGTCTTTGACACAGCCAGGGCAGCATGGGATCTAGGAGATGCTTTTGACCTTGGAAAAGTTCTGCCCACACCTCAGGCAGGAGGCCCCCCACGGCCTCTGGACACATGGCCCCCTGTTCAGCTGGTGACAGTGTTCCCTGTGGAGAAGATGGCAGAGATGGCCCAGCACAATGGGAGTTGTTTTCAGTCAAGTGGCTGGGAGCTCTTCCTGCCTGGCTGTGGGTCTCTGGCAACTCTCCAGAGGGTGTGACAAGACACTGTAGATAGTCATCTTCTTCGCGCACAGAAAACTTGACAATCAAAATCGTTCTGCTGCAGACTGGGCACACTGGTTTCCTGTCTGTCCAATGCATGATGCACCCCAGACAGAACTGGTGGCCACAGGGCATTGCATAAGCGGCATCCTCGTGAGCATCATGGCAGATGGGGCAGCTCCACTGTCTCTCTGTTGGCTTATCTGTACTCCATGGAGAGTCCTGGGGGCTGGGGGCCCTCCTTCCTGTGGGGTGCCGGGGCCTCCTGTGTGAGTGTTCCCAGTCCTGACCAGGCGCAGAGGGACTGTGGCTGCTGCCCTGGGCAGAGGAATGTGCCATTATCACTCCCTCCTGCTCTTTCTGGGGCTGCACTTGCTCTGTACCAATTGGCAAAGGTGGCTGGAGGATGCGGAGGGCACAGAGGGCAGCTTCTGACGTGCTGGGTTGGTCCTCCATGTCAGAGACTGCAGGGCTGCTGGCAGGGGTCAGATGCTGGGTGGGAGTCCCTCCCTGGGAGCTGGTGGAGCAGGAACTGGCCTCAGGGCTGTTGTCCTTCCCAGCAGCGTGGGAGTGCAGCAGCCTCTGGGCCTCCTCGCTGGATTGGCCCACAATGAAATTGACAGTGGCATCAACCAGCTGCTCTGTATATTCCTTCAGCAGAGGCTGCAGCATCTGGACCATGACTTCCCCATCTGGACCGCAGAGGCACAGGGTGTACAAGATGCTGTTCTCTGCTCTCACTGCCAGCCACCACTGGGACCCATATATTGTCTCCAGCTTCTGGCGCAGCCAGGGCAGCATTGGGTCAAGAACATGTTCTTCTTTTTGGAAAAGTTCTGCCCAGACCTTAGGCAGGAGGCTACCCACGGCCTCTGTCCCTGCAGGCTCCTGCTCAGCTAGGGAGGGTGTCCCTTGCAGTGGAACCATTCCAGGGCGCTGACAGCCGTTTCCATCCAGGAGGCCAAGAGATCTTTCTGCCTGGCTGCTGGTCTCTGGTGGTTCTCCCTGGGGTGTGATGACACACTCTAGGTATTTTTGTTCCTGAAGAGAAAACCTGACAGACTCTATCAGTCTTCTGCAGAGTGGGCACTCTGGTTTCTTCTCTGCCCAACGCAGGATGCAGCCCAGGCAGAACTCGTGGCCACAGGGTATCACATAAGCGACACCCTCTTGCTCATCATGGCAAATGGGGCAGCTCCACTCTGTCCCTATGGCTCTGTCTGTTCTCCATGGCAATTCAGGGAGTCCTGAGAAGCTGCTCCCCATCACTGGCACTACCAAAGAATCTCGCACAATGCAACAAAATGGAGAAACCTTGGTCCCTTGCTGTCCC
>VXBT01013134.1:0-22524 GCA_013400235.1 Oriolus oriolus
TTCCGTTTTCCCTGCCGGGCTGGATCCCTGTTTCAGTCACCAACAGTGTGTGCAATTGCAGTGTTTCACTTTGAAGTCTGTGGCCTTCTCAAAATTCAATACAGAAATATGGTAACAATCAATGGCTAGAGAGGTGATTTTGGAACATCGAAAAATATGATTATATATAGAATATTTTCCCATTTACGCCAGCCATTAAAAGAAAAAGAAACAAAAAACGAGAAAGAAAGAAAATAAGAACCCATGAACTAACTTTGACAGAAAATATGGCAGCCTTAGACCCATAAATTCCTAATGAATAGACTGACATATATAACAGGTATTGAGCTCATTCAAATTTGTTTCCTTACTGGTAACAATCTGGTAATATTGGCATGCTCTGAAAAGACTATCATGGCAAGAAATCATTAGTTGTTGCATAATTAATATTTTACACGTGTTTATTCTTATAAACATGACTGAATCAGGCCCAATCCCGCCTTTAATAATATTCTTCACATGTGATTAACTTGCTGTGACTAACATCTTTGTTAGTGTGAAATCCGTCAATGTGACTTTTAATAAAGCCTGATTAGGTATCAATGTAAATCAGACAAACAGTGAAGTGAATTTCAAGAAGCTCTTTGAGGTTGTCAACCTCTTCCGGCCCTTCCCCTCGACTCTTCCCTCTCCCTTTCCTTATGTAAAAACAGATACTTTGTCAGTATGAAAGGACTCCAGTGGAACACGAAAGATACGGGATGTACAATTCACCTGCAGAGATGTTGTTCAGGAAGATGTAGTGATTAATGACAATCCAGTCAAAGATAAATACAAAACTTTGTATTTCAAATTTCCCAGATGTCAATTCTGCCAAGTACTGTTTTCCACGTAACTCAAGATAGATGAAAATCCAATTTCTGTCCTGGAAAATAGTGTGTCTGATACTTTCTGAACTACCTCGTCTTCCAGACACTAAATGAAAGGAAAGATCTTTTCCCTGGTCTTAAACAGAAATATAGTTTAGTTTCGTTTTCTTCCATAAATCACAGAAAAAATAAAGAGAAGTTTAAACAATTTTGCCAACCGCTCAGCCAAATTAAGTTGTTCATCTGTCCTTAATCTGTCCATCTCTTTGTCCACAAATCCAATCAAATATTCAAGATAAGGTTTTTGAATTTCAAAGATTTCTTTTCACTATTTTAGTTCCTATGATTATCAATATAGACATGAAAGGAATCTTACATGAAGGAAAAAGCATCCTGTTTCTGAAGAATTTCAGAATCCAAAAATGAGAGGCCTGCTGCTTAGAGCTAGGTAGTTACAGCTTGACACACTGTTCATTTTAATACAAACTCCCAAACATTTCAATATTTGATAATAAAATATTGTTATGTTTCAGTTATGAAGCTAGTTTGATTTACTGCTCCTTTTATTTAAAATTTTGCCTTCCTTAAAATACTCTTCCTAAATGCAGAACTTTGCTTTTCCCCGTAACTCAGCTACCAGAAGACTTGTCAGTACCTAATATAATCCTTACCCTTTGTCTAAAACATGCAATTTTTTGGCGGGGCAAAGAGGCAGCATACTTTTTGTCTGATTGCCAGTTGACACACATGAGCCAACTGTGCTTCTTGGAATCATAAAGCCTGATAAAAATCACTCATTTCAATTTCATCTGCTTTTTAGTAAGGGAATCTGGAGAGTGTCCCTCCTTTAACAGCTGCTGTGCCTATGAGCTCATTCTCCTCTTTAACTAATAGAAGTTAGCCAGTGGTTTCAATAGTTACTGAGGGGATGAAAGATAGCCACCAAAGAACAATACCCTGTATCTTTTTTCTGCCATGTGTTGGACCAAGAAACTGGGCAGAAATGACATTGCAAGTGTGGGAAATGACAAAAATATCACATCAAGCTGCCATTACTGTATGTTTTAATGTAGGATGAAGTAAAAAAAGCAAGTGTATTAGAACTCTAACAACAGTACCTAAGGTTATCCCCCAGCCAGCATCTTTAAATGCAGGATACAGCTGTCTGTCTGGAAGCTTTCATGTCTAGCAATATTTGGCCATAAATACCAGCTGCAAGTGCATATCTTGCCGAAACAGGTAAGAACTAATGCAGACAACACACTGTAACTTTAAAAAGCACTAAATTTTTTTCTGTACAAGCTAACTTTTGAGCTTGGGCTTAAAATACCCCCCTTTGACTTGGAAATAAAATAATATTGATATTTTATACATGAAGCTGTACTTCGAAAGAATGAGTGGTGGTGTCAATATGGGAAACCCTTACAATTTTGTACATATGAACTGAGTGCTTCTGAACTCCTTTCATGATTCCTATTCCACTAAAATCACAGGATACAAAGCTATTACAGGAAGGGGTTTATGGGACTTTCTGGGAGTCAGGCCAATTCTGACAGGTCACTGAATGTGTCAGCAGATGTTTACATCATCCAAGCTTAATCAGAGGAAATAAGGAATTAGGGTTTATCAGCAACATCATAGGTCAACCGAGCTGCATAGTCCATAAATAAAGGGATTTGTGAATAGGTATGTGATTTGTAAAGTGCTATAATCATTAAAAAACCTTTTGGTGTAAAATAAGGACTTTTCTAAAGCATACCACTGAATAATCTATAATTTACACTCCAAGCATAAAACTGGAAGGAAGAAAATTAAGTCAGAAATGCTGGGCCACATCTGTCAAATAAATTTTTTTTATTTTAATGTTCCACTTGAGGATAAAGCCTCTCTTTTAGCCAAGTCCTTGTTTTTTTTTTAGTGATGTAGGGGAATGCATTTACCATTTCCTTCAAAGGTAGATGATGTCTCACTGCTTCTGATTTTAGAATGCATCCCACTAGCTGACAAAGACTCACACAATGAATTTTTATCCTTTCAATTAAAAGCAAAGAGTTAGAACAAGGAAAAAGAAGTTGCAAAAGAGGGAGAAAATTATTCAGAACTGTATTTTTTATGACCTATTAAGAGACAGCATGTCAGAAAAGAGTTTGTGTATATAGTTTCACAAGCAGAATGTTGGCCAAATGTCAAGTAACTGTAGGAAAGTGAGTTAGAAACATTTATATTGAAAATTTAATTCTAAAGACAGAACACTTGAGCCAAAGATTGAATACCTAATTGAAAGGAGGCTTAATATAAAGGCCAAATAGTTTAGCCTTCAACAGGAAAATTTACAGGGTCAGATTACACAGCTGAGAAATGAAAGGTATCTGGGATGAAAAAAAAGAACTGCTGTTGAAAACAGGACAGAATTTTGAGAACTGAATAAACTGAAGGCTATAAAAAAGATTAGTATTGGAGACAAAAATGCAGACATAAACTGCACTCCTTAGTGCTGGGAAAAAGTGCTATGTATAACAATGCTTCTTGAAAGATTGGCCAGAATAAGAGGGAAAACACTGAACACAAAACTAGATGTCATTATCAAAGTGGAAATCACCCAGAAATAAAAAAAACTGGCTATAGCACTTATAAAAAGATGTAGGAAGAGATCATCCTGCAGAAGAGAAAACAAATTCTGTTCTGAATAGACAAAATACACCTAAGGCACAGAAGAAACTTGAGCTCTGACATGACGCCTAACTATAGCTGTCAAATGACATTGGAAAATTAAATGCATAACTTTCCCCAAACCTGGAAGCAGTTATGTAAACAAAATTTTATATGCTGAATAAAGCTAAGGTTCCTCACATTGGTTTATATAAATATGTGTTCACGCACTCCTGAAAATTTTAGGGGTTTTCCCCCAAAGATGTGGGTAATAACCTTAATATAGTGTTCACTATCACTACTCAAATCCTCTCCCACTGAAACACTGCCATGGTATTAGGTTATTTCTCTATGTTGATTCCATGTCATCTTTACAATTTGCTGTTCAGAAACCTGTTTCTGCTCTTCCTTGTGACCTTCTCTCATCATCCTTCAAGATGAGAGAAACAAACACAGAGTACCACCATCAGAAGAATAGTAAGAGCAGTTATTTTCATACATAAGGTCTAAAAGCATCTCTTACTTCAGAAAAAAAAAACCTCTGAAGCAATTCAGTCAGTTAACCAAACCAAACAGACGAGAAACTGTGGAAGGCTGAGAGCCCTCACGGCAGGAGCCTTTTGCACTCCCCTGGAAGAGTCAGAGTTAAGCAACCTTCCTCAGTGTGGGGGTTCAAAATGTGGCCACAGAGAATGACTTTGGTTGGCCTGGGGCCTTGGGAGAGATGGGCGGGCCACGTCTGGCAGAGGTGAAACAAAGAGCAGGAGGAGAGACAAAGAGTAAGATAGTTAACAGGAGACTGGGCGAGGAGACTGTAATCTGCAGCCCTTAGAAATGTTAAGTATGCCATTTTAGAAGCTGAGGTTTGTAGCTGCTGAACTGTTGGTTTGTAACAGTATACAAAGATGTGCCCTGTACATTAAAAGTTGGCTTTGCATGCACCTGGCAAAGTCTGTGTTTCAATCACCTGCGTGTTTCAATCACCGATACCTCAGAGTCAGGGCGAGAACCCAGCATGCTTTGCTTCCTCACGGTAATCACCTGCACCCCATTGGCTAATTGGTTTCCACCCCATATATACCGCTGCTTTTACGCCTCAAGGTGGGGATGTCTTGTTCCTGGCCTCTCCTTTGTGGGAGCTCTTGTCCCAAGCCTTCACTTTGTCAGGGTGGTTGGACAATAAAAGCCACCTCCACAGAACTGCCATACGAGGCTCCTGTCTCTCTTTACCCCTGAGTTTGCCTTGGGTGATTTCACGAAGAGCTGAATTACAAAGAGCTGGAATCACCTATAGCTGAGAAGTTGCTACACTTGCTGAAATCACCTGTCGCTCAGGGAGGCCTGCCAGTGCCCTTGGAAGGGCTGTTCCTGGCAGAACGCTCTCTCTAGGAAGGTCATTGCTGGACGATGCTGATCAGTGCCGGCCCCTGGTGACAAGAAACAATATGAGTCTATAAGGAAAATTATACCCAAAAAGAACAACAGTATGGAATCATTTATTGAACAATAGGTTTATTTGCCAGGGGGAGGAAAAAAAAAAAAGCATTCAGATTCTGGAAATAGCAGGACTCTGAAAATTGAGAGGACCACAAAGGTAATAGTGATAGGCCCTCCAAGTCAGGTGCTTGTATGCTCTAGAGCACTTATAATTTTGAGTCCAAATAAAAGGCAGAAAATGAAAAATAGTTTTGCAAGAATTCCACTCCAACTTAAAAATTTAATAGATTGTTCACCGATCTCCCTGCAGCCTTTGATAATTAAATTTCTATTCATTAAATCTTATAAACCAGCTTTAAGATCCTTTATCAGGCATCCATAAAATAATTAGGAGTTAACTCTTAAATTAAAACAAACATTTCTCAAATAAGTTTAAGAAGCTTACACTAAAACACTACATTCAGAATCAGGTTTCCAATGCAGCACCAGAGAAAAAGAGACACTTCCTACACTGTCCACTGTTTCTTAGCGCTTCCCACACATTGTTCAGCAGAAAAAAAATAGCTTTCAGTAGTTAAGTATTTGGATTATTAAAAGTGCTGCAACAAAAAAGGAGGAAGAAGCCATCTCCAAAGATTTTTAGAAAAAAGCATCTTCCAGAAATACTGTTTGTTTATTTACTTATAATTCTAATAATTATTATTCCCATATGTGAGAACTTGTGTTACTGCATCAAAAATAAACCTATTTAATTCACAGCATACTAGAATGGAAGAGTATTCTCAATGCATTTGATGCAAGTCAAAATCTGCACTTAAGACTATTTAGAAAGAAGACGACAAAACATCTCTCAAAACTATAAACCTCCCATGGTTTCATTCTGTTGTCATTAGAATTGCTCCTAAATTTATCATCCCTTGACATCAAATAAACAGATCAATTAGTTTTCATCTTGACAATAGCCTGTAAAGTTATAAACAACAAGATGGACTGACCTCTCAAACCTTTATAATAATTTTGCAAATCTTTATTGATATAATTTTAAGAAGTCCACTTGTAGCTGAGTTGAGACAACTATTTTAGAACAGAAAAGCCTATTCTTAAAAAATATAAAATCAGCATAAATATTTATTTTATGTTTTAATATTAATACCATGATGATATTGATACATCAAAGGGTCATGATGCTATCTAAAGGTACTTTGACAGGCTGGAGGAAAGGTCTAACAGGAATTTCAAGTTCACCATGTTGAAGTGCAAAGTCCTTCAACCTGGGAAGAAAAAAAAAAGCTTCTTGGTGGAAAAGGACCTGAGGATGCTGGTAGACATAGAATCACAGAATCATTAAGGCTGGAAAAAGACCTCTAAGATCATAGAATCCGACCATTAATATAGCACCACCTTGTTCAGCACTAAACCATATCCCCAGGTGCCAGATTCACGTAAAACTGAACACAAAGCAGCAATGTGTCTTTGGAGCAAAGAAGGCTAATTGGCACCTTGCTCCGCTTTAGGCAGAGTATTGCCAGCAGTTTGAGGGAGGTTGTTCTTCTCTTCTGTTCACACTGCTGATGCCAGCCCTGAAGTACTGTGTTCAGTTCTAAGCTTCCCATTTCAAAAGGGGCATGGACATATTGGAGAGAGTTGAGTGAAGGGCCATGAAGATGACTAAGGGACTGGAGCATCTTTCCTATGAGGAAAGGCTGAGAGAACTTGAACTGTTCAGTTTGAAGAAGAGGACATGCAGAGGGATCTTATCAAGATCCCTGAAGGAAGGATGCAAAAAAGGGCAGAGTCAGACTCTTTTGCATGGCGTCCAGTGACAGGACCAACAGAAACACAAGAGATTCCCTCTGAGTATCAGGAAATACTTTTATAGGGTGAAGGTGACTGAACACTGGCACTGGAAATCTTCAAAAGTCATCTAGATATGGCTCAAATTTCTCTAAAATGATTCTAGAAAATGGAGCAATATCTATTTGTTAAGTTGATATTATGTCTTTGGTGAGGTGGAACTCTTGAAGAGTTTGAAGAGAATTTTACTTTTACTGAATTAATGAACCTATGAACTTCTATTTCTTCAACAAATATAAACTTAATCCAGTAAATAGATTACGTTAGTAATTACAATGACAGTAATTTAATTGGTTTCAGACATATAATTCAAAATGAAAAAAATTCCTGAATACAGACTAAATATTTTTTCCTTCTGAAATTTTCTAACATCTCCCTGTTAATTTTTTCTTACATCTGTTTATGGATCTGCTTATAGGATACCAAGTGAATTATTTCAAAGCAGTTTGGCATTGCTATCTTTTCCATTTTTGATGGCTACTGATTGAGATGGCATGCTACGAAGCATGAATATTTTGAACAATATAGTTTGTCGGAATTGCGTTTTGTCAAGAACCAAAGTAACTCAGTATATGATTTATGCTACTTTCAGTTATTTTGACACAAACCTTCAGATATAGATAGCTTATAGGGCAATAATATTATGCATTTGTTCTCAAAATTCCCAAAAATGGTCAAATAAAAACAAAGCAGTGTGACACCAATGAACTATAGCCAGGTCTTAGGTATGTCCTCCCCCTCTGCCATGCACATACCCTTCTCCCCTTTTTCTGTCTCTGATAGGCAGTGTGGTTTGTCCTAATATTAGAACACCAGGTGGATATTACAGGAAGAACTGGATAAATGCTCCATAATTAAAACAGTTCAGAGAGGGGGGAGCAGAGGCATTTGTGATTGACTTTGGTGTACATGGGCCTACAAAAGGGCATAAAATGTTGCTGGAGACTGCGCCAACTGGGCAAACTGGTATCCCTAGGTTGCAAGCAGCTTGCAAGGGATTCCTGCAGAGTACATCCCACCCAAAGGTGAGGAATACTCACTTTTGGACAAGTGAGCAAAAAGTGCTAAGATTCAAGCAAACATAGAGATAACATCCTGCAATAGTTTCATAGGTGCTTTGTTGCCTTGCAATTGTGAATTCTGCATCACCAAAGACCGCAAACCCGTAGGTTTCTAGCTGAACCTGTCTATATTATAACCCTTCAAACACAAACTGTTGACCAAATCTGAAACTAAATGGACCTAGATGCACCTAGACTTCTCTGAGAAGTTTTAAAAAGCAAGGAGGTCTCACTGAAGGTTGGGATTCAACAGGAGGGTCCACAACCTGGTTATACTATAATCTATCATAATAGATAATATAATACTTATATACTGCATTTGCAATATTTAGATATTGTATTAAAACAAAATCTAATCATAATCATACACACAATCACTGTGTTCTACTTCTCACACCTGGCCAACCTTCTCTCAACTACTCTGCTGTGAGAATCACAGCAAGATAACACCAGAATGACAAGGATGTGCTAGTGTCACCAAAGTGAATAGTCACAGCAAGGCAACAAACACCAGAATGACAATGCGCCCCTTTTTGCACGTAATGGTGTTGAAGGTTCAAAAGTGAATCAACTCTATCTGATTATTTGCTCCTGCCCACCAGGCACATACTTAGTCCCCTACTGAGGGACGGCACAGTCGCAGGTTGTTTGTATTAAAAGGGTTATGGTTCAACCAGAAAAATTATACAGATAAGTTAAGCAAAACGAAAGTAAAAATTAAAGTATACATAAAACTCTGTAACACTTTCTTAAGGTGTGCATTCTTGTCAGTCATTTATCTTCCTTCATAACTAATCCAAATTATGCTGAAACCTGAAAATATATTATACACTGAGAATACTGCTTATTTTTTGGCATGAGAGAATAATACTAGAAAATACTTTCCAATTCTTTTAGCCCAAACTTATTCTTTTGCAATTATTGCCCTATAGAATTCCCTTCATAATCTTACTGAGTTGCATTTTGAAAGTAATCACTCCAATTAGGAGTTAACCGAATTGTTTTACAAGGAAGTTAGAATTTCCTTGTATTTTTTTAGTTCTATGCATTAGTAATCAGTTTGCTTATTTCTTCTTCTGGTAATAGTATCCTTTAGCTTAAATATGTCTCTTTTAGTGTATGCCCCACTAAGGTTTTTTCAAATCCTCACAAACTGGGGGAAATATTTTTTTCTTAGTTGTTCCTCTCATGAATGATCACAGTGTGGCCTGGGGGGCAAGGGGAATGTACTACCACAATTCCTTCTGACACCAAGCCTACAGCAGATACACTTACTGCTATTTTCTAAGAAAACAGTTTTATCATATCCTATCTTAACCCATTTCCTTTACATCAGTCTTCAAAGTTATTCACATTAGTTCCTTGTACTAACAGCTAGTTTACTCAGGATGTGTATATTTTTAAATGCCAAGGTCATTAACAAAACTGTGAAACAAGAATGTTTGCAAAACTCTTTCTTTAGGTTCACCATTTATAATCTCATGCCAGACAAGTCAGCATCTGATACTTAACACTGTTAACCTCTGCCAGCATAGGATCTTTGTTAATATTTCAGTAGTCCTCATTCTCCATGATAGTTTCATGTGTGGTGCTGAATGCCAGATGAATCACAAAAATGCTAGAGCAGTCTAATTTTAATTCTTTTTTTTTCCCCAGGTTTTTGTCTATAGATGATGAGACATTTTGAATGAAGCAAGTTTGTCCACCACATATGTAGTGATTTGCAATAGTTAAACTTGTACTGAATTTTGTTTTCTTTTATTTTCCATGCTTCCTTCGTAATTGTTCTAAATTTTGCATCCTACTGAGATTAGAGATTATGGTATGATTTCCAAGCAATATTATTTCCTTCTCTTTTGCCATCTGCAATACAAATACTGGTTTTGTAATTGTCTAAACATTTGAAGTAATCAGTTTAGATGTAACTGCTGCCCTCCATTCAGTCAAAACAATATTCATGACAGAATATTTTTGCAAGTTGCAATTTTTTTTTTCATACAGCAATTATCAAACATTCATATGAGACTACTAACTAGAAAGGATAGGCTAAAGTTCCATTTTGGTATGATTCATATTTCTTAGAGCTCAAGATACTGAAGTAGTAAGGGTACTTTGCTATTTGGAAAAACACATGTTACTTAAAAGGACAAAAGTTTAATATTTCCCTGAAGCTACTGAAAACTTGTTATCAGTACCTGTGTGTGTGCAGTCTTTCAATATGCAAAGTGAGTGACTGCTACTCCAAGTCTAAATCAGTTACCTTTGCTGAGACATTTTCAAAAATATGAAGTTAAAGAAGGAAGATTCACATAAAAGGCTTCCTCACAACCATTCTGCTGATGGATGACCTGCCTCACAAGTGTTAATCTGCTCAGAGAAAACTCACAACCATTTGTCCACTGAGACAATCTCCTACTAAAAAAAAAAAGAAAAAAAGACAAAAAACATCCAAGCCCTCCTCTTACCTGAAGGTACACTGCATCTTGCAATGATAAATGTTAAATGAAGGAAGTTCCTGCTGAGACTGAATAGTTATTGCCATAGCGGGAAAAGGAAATGTTTTGGTTTTTTTCTTTCTAGAAGTATCATGCCCTGTAACTCTCTAACTCTCTCCCATATGTAGCATGTGTGCTGATTACAAAAAAGATCAATTTTTTTTTAAAATATCAAAAAACCCCTATTTCTGTCTGAACAAATAAATTTTAGATGAGTCAAAATTAGTTAGAGGTAGCATTAGTTTGATCTCTGAGAATGGTGAAGAGAGTAAGTGTAATTTACTCTAATTCACTGAAAATTAAAACTTACTCTCACAAGCAGGTAATCTTAAAAATCCCTTAGAGATAATTTGAAATGTCTTCAAATTCACTAATTAAAATCAATTCTCTGTAATGTCCCATCTTGAAAGAGAAATGTGCAGGGTCATATTTAAAATTATTAGAATTAGAAGTAATAAGAATATTTTCTCCAAGAGACTGTTAAGAGGTTTGGAAGAACTTATTTGTACATGAAAAAGATAAATGGTATTGAATAGAAATGCACATTCAAAATTTCCCCTGCATTAACCTGTAAAACATTAACATTTTAACTGAAGTATGCATTAGCTGCCCATCCATTTAGATCTCCTCATTTTGCCACAAAATATTTATACATAGTTGACTACGGATTTCATGTAAATTCTTTCATAAAACAGACAAGACTATAGATTCTTCTACCAATCTATACTTTTCCAGTTAGTTTTATGAATTTCAAGATAGTAAGTCTGAGAGCAGGACTGCTAAGACAATAAAGATCTGCTTAAACTTGCATATCTTAGAATCTAGTCATAATGCAACTCCATTTCTGAAAAACATTTCTTCCAATTTTGATTTTACAACAAGTTTCACAAAATATAAGAGATGCCCAAAATAAAAGTTAGGGAATCAGACAGGTCTACAATGACACACTGTTGTGGTGGCCCAGCCCACCTTTGGGCTGAAAATAAATTAGGACATCACGTGGGTGGATTTCCCCGCCCAGGACAGTGGGTCTGAGGGCGGGTCTGAGGATGGTGCTGTGGGTGACACCGAAGTATAGACCACATCCCCCTGGATGTCACTCTTTATGGTGATCACGCCCCCTTTCCAGAAACTTCTTTGTTCCTCAGTTACCCATTGGTTTTCCCCTTCATGCTTATGTATTTCGCTATTGTCTAGGCAATTACTGTTTAGAAGGTTCTATTCTGTTGTGTTTCCCATTGGTTTGTTGTAATTAGTCCCTCCCTATTAGCCCTTTGATTGGGTACCTGTCACCCCATGTCTTTTCCCTATTGGCCTATCCCCCTGTACCTCCCTTCTCCACCCCCAGTACAAAAGCTGCTGTAACGCTCATTCGGTGCTCTTTGTGGCACCTCCTGCCTGCCTTCCTGTTCTTCTGGCCCCAAGTCTGGGAATAAAGACTTGGATTGCTGCTACATAGAGCTCCTCTCCTCCTCTGCTCTCGCCGTCACTACAGTTGCCACTGACTGCTGCCAGCTCCTAGCAGGAGGCTCAGAGCAAGCTGCTCTAGACTCGACTGCCAAGCTGCTGCCCGTCCGACGGACTGGGACACACACTGCAGGTTGCCTGGTTGGCCTCCAGGTGGTCAAGCGGTCACAGCGACAACATACCATTAGCTTTGGGACAGTCTTTTTAGATTTGGAGTTTTATAGACAACAAAATAAAAATTCTGAGATGTGAATTGCACATATATTGGAGTTCTAAATGATTTATAAAGACAGTAAAACCAGAAAACTCTTTTAATTATGATCTGTAGAAGCATATTTCTCATAATACATTTAAGAATACTGCTGTATATTTGGTTTGAGACATAAGAAATGAACAGTACATTTGGTAACACCTCTTTACTTTGATTATCAGTTATTTCCTTTTCCTCATATTTTATTATAGTCACACAACACTGTCAAAAAAATAATTCAGCTCATTGTTTTGAGATGTAAGTACAAAATTCTATAGGAAAGCTGCAAATTTCACAAGTTAGCATAGGCTTCCCTAGACATCTGTATAATTAACATGGACAAAACACTTTACAAAAGCAGTAAAAACCAGAAATATTAGATTCAAACATAACGATAAGAAAGGAAATATTTCTAAAAGTAAATCAAAAATTATGAAATTCAAATGTGATTTATAATTTTAAAAAATAGTATATGTACCTCAAGCTACCACAAACTAAAGTGGAAAACTTGTTAGTAAGCAAAACTTACTAACAAGTATATGCTCACAGCTCTGTCACCTTGATTCAAATCTGAGTAGTTCATTCTGATTGCCGTGGTTTTAACTTACAAAAGTTTCTACTGAACAGAGTTGAGGGTCCCATTACTGTAAACTATGAACACTTCAAATGATTGCTATTGAAATCTATACAGAATCTTCCCTTGGGTAAGGGGAAATAGAAAAAGACAAAAACCACCCCCAATCTTAACCTTTAAATTGGAAATATTCTTGCTGCTTAAAAATACTATTAAATTAACCAAGAAGAGTAAGTTATAAAATTTCATTACTTTGTTACATGAGGGCTCAGACTTACTAAAAGATGGTAGATATATATTTGGTGAAAATTGTCTGACACCAGCAGTATTGTTATAATTGAGATTTGATGGAGCAGATGCATTCATATAGCTTAACAATGATCTTAGAAGCACTCAATCCCACTGACTATGTCATTGATGAAGATATTAAATAGTATTGGTCCAACTACAGACCAGTGAGACCACTCACTACTAGTTTCCACTTGAACACTGAGCCATTGATTCATCCTTGGACACAACCAGCTGCCATCATAGGATAGACAAGTGATGTTAAGATGGGCTATGCTTCTCTAACTGTTACATTTCAGACTTGGGAATTAAGAATTAGAGGCAGCACAGATCATATTCCAAAGGTAGCTGAAATACTAAGAAAAATCTCTGTGACCTTTCTCATTTGAAAGCTAAACTTCAGAACTGATTATGTGTTTAACTCAGAAAACAGTAGGTGACAGAGTCATTGGCATTCATTTCATTACTCTTCTGCCTTTGTACTACTTTTATAGACAGATTATGCCACCCTTTCCACAGATGTTCTAACAGCAAGTATTTAAAAGACTAACAGAAGGGATAAGAAAGTGGGGGGTTATTTTATACTTTATGACATTAACTTTTTGAAATTAAGAAACTGAAAAACTGCCATATACAAATTATAATTCCTTATAATCCTCTATGACCCAACTATGATTGGGGAAAAAAAAGGCATGTTTAATCACAGTCACTTATAAAAGAGCAGCCTCTCTAATTCTTATCTACTGAAAATATGAGTTCTTTATTTTACCTCTAAGTAATTCAGGAAAAGCAGAATATAAAGACTAGTCACTAAAAGCGAAAGATGCTTCATTGTAAGAAGTATATGTCTGATACTGATAAATGAGGCAAGTGGAAATTCATTTGAGGAATTGACCCCCAATTAGTCTATTTTGACCTACTTTTTACCTGTGCAGATAGAACAATTGTTGGGTCAGAGTAGGCTTCTGTAATAATAATTTTAAGAGTTATGCCATATTCCAAGCAACAATTTTCAATTACTTGAACTGATCAGAGATCTGCAAAAATAGTTACTAACTTGCCCCAAAGGGATATTAGCTTCCTCCTAAAGACACAACAAAAATTTACATCAAAAAAGAATCTTTAAGGAAGAAAGATATGTCAATTAGTAACTCCTGTATTTAAATAAAATATCTAGAGATGGAGATTGTCTATATGTGTGACTGTTGTCTTTTACACTGATGTGAAAATATGGGTGTTTTCTGCACATTTTTCAAAGGGGTTAGGTGCAGTTTGTATTCTATACATGAATATTTCCCTTTAATCTACATAAGATTAAGATAAATATCATAGAATCATATCATAGAAGGGTTTTGGCTGTAGAGGACCTTAAAGATCATCTAATTCCCTTCCTCCAGGGCCACATCCAAGCTGGTACTGAACACATCCAGGGATGGGGCATCTACCATTTCCTTAGGCATCTTGTGCCAGTGGCTCACCACCTTCAGATATCTTATATCATACTTAAAAACATGGTGAATGAGCAACTACATAATAAAGCATGTATATCATGGGAAATGAGCTAACTGGATGATGTTATTGTCCATAAAACTATTGTCCATAAAACTAAGAGTCACATTAGCACTGTCATAATTTTCATTCACTGGACATTTCATTTTCATTCACTGGACTAACACTGTTCAGACTCACATCTCAGACAGTCAGCAGCCTTGCTTGGTCCCACTGATGTACAAATTTCTATAAGTTTCTTTGTGAAGTTCAAAATAGTGGAAATAGCACTCCCTAGGATGTTTTAGCAATTTTCCTGTAATATCTAAAAATTACTAGGACACAGAAAAAAATTTCACTCTTGTTGAAAATACATAGCTGAAATAATTTGTTCAGTAAGTGCTATGTGAACATATCATAAGAAACCACTATTTTCTCCTACTTCATTGGTCAAAAATATGCCATTTGGCAAAGATAAATGTGGTGTAAATGCACCAAAAAATGTCATTTTTATAATTTTACTCATACAGCATTATTAATGACAGAGGTTATTAACAAAATAACAAGTGAGATGAGTTAGAATTACATGCAGAAACTTCCAGTTGTTTTTCATCTGTGACATTGAAACTATTTGAATCCACCCCAATATTCTTCATGGAATGTACTCAAAAATTCTATATTTAGAAATTTAACATTTCAGAGCAAAATTATAGCTCTGATATAATTCATTTTATGCTTCTGTGATCCTTGCTTAAGGCATATAGATATATCCATATCCACAGATGTGTGTGTTTGTAGATATAGATATACATATAGATACAGATGATATAGATATATCCATATCCACACACACACACACACACACACGTGTGTGTGTGTGTATGTGTCTGTGTGTATATATATGTATATCTTTTGAATAGAAAAAGGAGAAGGTTATTAAAAAATATAAAAAGCCATCAGCTACATTACTCTATTAATCCCTTTATTTTCTGCCATTACATTTTTCCTTTCTTTTCTCCAGGTATAGATTTTTATGTATATCTGCTTTATGCTTTTTTATTTATGTGTATTACAGTTACATTATGTAAAAGTTCTTCATGTACATAGGCTGAAGAATGGCAGTAAGATATCTCTACTCCATATTTTTGGTGGATTTTTAAATCACAATTTGATCTACCCTGGATTTTAGCAGAACAAAAATAGCTGTACTGGATTTCAGTCTCATTTGAGAGTGCTGAATATATAACTAACCAAAAAAAAAAAAAAAAGTGTTTTATTTTCTACATTGAACTGACATTTCTAACCCATGCTGACAGCTAACACTCAAGTATGTGTTTTGTAGATAATAATGCAGCAAGGAAATACTCACAAATGAACATACACAGAGATTCAGGTTTTAGTCCTTAAGCATCATTTTTATATGTGCCTACATTCAATGCAGTTTGTCTGTGGCTCTCATTCTGGTTAGACTAAAGTCTTACAGTGGCCAGTAATTGTGCTCTTTGATGGTAGAAGAGGCAAGTGGACTCCTCAGTACTTTGCTGCCATCATGTGCCTGGATAAATAAATAAAATTAGGGGAAATTATGATGTTAACAAAGGATGATGTTAATAATTTACCAATGAGCCAAACAACTGTACAAGAAGACTGAGATTTTTTTAGAAGAGTGACATTTAGTCACTGTCGTTTTCTAAAAATATCCACAACAGATGTCGTAGAATTGCAGAAGATTGGAAGAGATCATCAAGACCAATGTTTGACTTAATATACCACTATGCCCACTAAACCATATTGCCAAGTGCCAAATCATGGCTCCCATCTTCTCTCTTTCAGGTTCTCTAAGACACCAGTGTTTAAACTGTGCCTGGTAACATTTATCATCTCTTCAACTAGTAAGACCATCTGACTTGGAAGCCCAGAAGAAAAAATTCAACCTGCCTATAGAAGTAATAGCTATTATCAAAACCAGCTGTTCTCAGGAATACCAGGCTTTAGAGTAATCCTGATGAACTTCAGGTCAATTAAAAATTTATAACACAAAAAAAACTATGGAACTGAGTCTTACTTAGTCTTACTAATACTAACCATGGTCTGCTACACAATACAGTTGAAGTGAATGAATCCCACCTAATTTTCCGTGCCTGTAAACTCTGGCCAGAATTTCCTCTAGGAGAGGAAATTAAATACTTATCTTTAAAAAAAAATCTCTAACAGAATCTACTTATATTTAAAAGAAACTACTTATATCTAAAAGAAAAAATCTAAAAGTTCTTTAAGTCTGCTTTAAGAGAAATTAATTTATGTGGCAGTGTCTGGTGGCAATAAGTCCATGCAAAGTTGGAGGGAAATGCCCAAAACCTGGAGGATAGTTCAGATACTTTGATGTTGACAGAAGAAAAATTAGCTGGAGAAGGTATGAGAAAACTAGCCCGTATAGAAAGAGTTTGGCTGTCAATTGCAGTTACAATTATGTCATTTTCTTAAGAAATATCTAGTATTGTGGTAGCAACCCTTTCCCAGAATTGTTATCTAGCTTGTGGTATATGACTTAGTGTTCTCATTTAACAATCTACACGGCCACTAGCAAGGGATGATTGCATTTTATCCCTCTGCATCTTTTTCAGAAAATGAGAAATTTCATATGCCAAACTCTGGAAAGAATTAGAATCACGGAATATCCTGAGCAGGAATGGACTACAAGGATCCTGGCACTGCACAGGACAGCTTCAAGAATCACACCGTGTGCCTGAGAGCATTGTCCAAACACTACTCGAGCTCTGTCAGGCTTGGTGCTGTGACCACTTCCCCAAGGAGTCTGTTGCAGCATCCAGCCACTGAAGAATCATTTTCTAGTATCCAACCTAAACCTTCCCTGACACAGTTTCAGGCCATTCCTTTGAGCCCAGTCACTGGTGTCGTGGTTTGATGCAGCTGAGCACCAAGCAACAAAATCTAATTACTTATTTGCCTCTGCTGTAATTAAGCAGAGAAAGGGGAAAATTCAAACTTCATTTTCGTAAGGTGAAATAAAGATTATTGAGGAAAATGGGAAAACTATAAGGCAAAACAGGCCCACACTTGAACAATATAAAGAGGATTTATTACTTTACAGTATAAAGAGGATTTATTACTTGTCGCCAGGCGCTGGCGCTGACCAGCACCATCCAGCCACAACCTTCCTAGAGAGAGTGTTCCACCAGGGACAGCCCTTCCAAGGGCACTGGCAGGCTTCCCTGAGCGACAGGTGATTTCAGCAAGTGTAGCAACTTCTCAGCTACAAGCAGTTCCAGCTCTTTGTGATTCAGCTCTTTGTGAAATCACCCAAGGCAAACTCAGGGATAAACAGGAGCCTCGTATGGCAGTTCTGTGGAGGTGGCTTTTATTGTCCAACCACCCTGATGAAGGGAAGGCTTGGGACAAGAGCTCCCGCCAAGGGGAGGCCAGGAACGAAGCATCCCTACCTTGAGGCGTAAAAGCAGCGGTATATATGGGAAAGGCAGGGGGTGGGTGGAAACCAATTAGCCAATGGGGTGCAGGCAATTACCATGAAGAAACAAAGCATGCTGGGTTCTCACCATGATCCTGAGGGGTGGGTTGCTTAACTCCTACTCTTCCAGGGGAGTGCAAAAGGCTCTTGCCTTGACGGCCCACAGCCCTCCACAACTCCTAACACAATTAAAAGGAAAAAGAAATAATACGAAATTAAAGCAAACTTTCGAACACCCTTCTCTCTCAGTACCCCTCTCCTTCCTACCAACCCACACAAGGGAAAAACAAAACATGGGATTTAGTCAGTGCTGCAATTCTTAAGAGTCTCTTTTCTTATGCTTGAGGAAAAGGGTTTCTTCTGCTGTGCCATGGGATTCTTCACAATCCAGCAGTCCCCCCAGAAAAGACATCAATCTGCTGAAGTGAAAAAATATCTCTCCCATTAAATCTTACAGTCTTTCTCACTGCCAGTCATGGGTCATGATAACATAGGGTTTTAGTCTTTTAAGGATAAGTTGTCCTAGTCTGAAAACAGACTCTCTTCTTCAATCCCTAAAGGCCTTTTACAGCTTCTATATGGCTTGGCATAGGCATTCTCTTATCTTCACAGGCCACATGTGGATTTTCCATCCCCCCATGTATTCTTAATGAATTATAGAGAAAATAGTTTGTAATATTACAGTTTTTACTGTGGCTTGCAAGAAGTATTTTAAGTTCCAGCACTGGAAGAGCCTCTGCCCTCTTTTCCCTCTGCCATCTTGGCTCCATCCCATGTGACTTACTTTACTTTCCTTTCTCGCTGACTTGGAAGAAAAGGTGACCTTGTAAGCTGCGTATGATGTTCTGTACAGTTTGGCGCAAGCTGTGCTGGCTGGGAGGAGGCTCCACCAAGCCCTGCTGGCTTCCCGCAGGGGGCCAGCCCGGGCTCCCTTCCCCAGCGGCGCGGGCAAAGCCGCCAGGGAAAAGCCATCCCAGAGCCACAGGCATGGTACCAGGAGTGGGGTTCGAACCCACATGGACATACATCCATTGGATTAGCAGCTTGTCCATCAACTAAGTTTAAACGTACTACATTCTACCCCTCGCTTCTTGCGATTTACATATTCAAAAGTTATAATCAAGATTACTTTCAACATACAATTTTCACTTAAAGTAGCAAAACCAGAACTAAAAGATAAAAAATTACATAAACCTCCACCCCTAGACTTCTACAACTACAAAGCAAATTTCTACTATCATTCTACATGATTTTATGACTTAATACTTGTTTTGCCCATTATTTTCCTCAATATCTTCATCACAAAGCTCTCATAATTCCCCTCGGCTTTGATTTCCCCACCAATGCACCAAAACTACACTACAGAGAAGAGATCAGTGCCTGCCCCTCTGCTTTTTCTCATGAAGAAGTTGTAGACTGCAATGAGGTCTCCCCTCAGCCAAGTTGCCGAGTTACCCCAGCTGCTCCTCCTATGACTTCCCCTCTAGGCCCCTCACCATCTTCACAAGCCCTCCTTTGGACACTCTCTAATAGCTTAATATCTTTCTTATATTGTGGTGCCCAAATCTGCACACAGGACTCAAGGTGACACCACCCCAGTGCAGAGCAGAGTGAGACCCCTGCCCAGCTGGCGATGCTGTGCCTGATGCACTCCAGGACACAGTTGGTCCTCATGGCTGCCAGGGCACTGCTGACTCATATTCACCTTGTCATCTGCCAGGACCCCTTTCCACAGTGCTGCTTTCCCTGCTCTTGTTCCCCAGTCTGTAAGCACAACCAGGGTTGCCTCATCCCAGGTGCAGAATCTGACACTTGCCATTGTTAAACTTCATATGGTTGGTGATTGCCCATCTGTTATGAGCTGGTTTAAACCCAGAACAGCAAAGAAAATTAAGTCACTGTGTATAAAACAGAAAGAACTTTGAAGGTTCAAAATATACCCAAAAAGCATGATTAAAACCAAACAAGGTTAGATGTTGGTGCCAAAAAATTCATGAATTTTATTTAATAGTAAAAGAGGGAAAGTCAAAGAAAGAGAAAAGAAAGAAACAAATAGAGAAGGAAGTGGGAGAGGGGGGGCAGGGGGACAGGGAGAGAGTGATAGGGGTTAAGTGGAAGCATATCACCCTTCCAATGGTCCCAATGACGTCTCATTGCTCCCCTGCATCTGGTGTTCTTGGTGGTGAGGGTCCCCCACTGCCACCACCATGCCATACCCCACCAAAAAGTATAGAATCCAATGGATTAATATACGCTTTGGACCAGGTGGGAATGCCCAGGTGCCTTCCCTGCAAGGGGCCAGTTTGACACTGTCCCTTGCACCACTGTGGATTTGTTGCATCATCTGCAGTGCTCTGGTGCAGGGTCTGGGGATCCCTTGAGGGGGGGAGGTGGCCTTTGATGGGCCATGACACCCCCTTCTGCTGTGGATAAGCTTTTTCCCCAGGATGAAGGGCCCCTGCAGCTGAGCTGGTCTGCACAGTGGATGATGGGTGGTCACTGCCTCTCACTAGAGGCTTTCTCACCACATGCCCTAGTTCTCTTTACCCCCACCCTTTGGTGTGAGGGTCTGTGCAAACCTGGCAGCTGATAGCCCTGGGGCTGCGGTCTCCACTCCAAAGGTGTTAAGCTTGTGCTTCGTGAATGCCCCCAGCCCCGAGCTGTTACTTTATCTTATATTCATCAGTGAGTGGTGTAGGGCCTCAGTCAGGAGGCCTATTCAGGGTATGGTGGTCTCTGCAGCTTTTGTAATACAGTTTTGCTATAATAAGCAAAAGTCCTTCATGAAAATGGTTTAAGTCATAAACTCTAATATTTCAGTCTCCATCACCATCTCTCTAATTTGTGTATGTCTCTCTGCAGGGTCTCCCTGCCCTCAAGGGAGTCCACAGATCTTCCCAATTTAGTATCATTGGCAACTTACTTAATATTGCTTCAAGTCCTACGTCCAAGTCATTTATGGAGATATTAAGGAGAACGGGGCCTAAGATGAAGCCCTGCGGAACCCCACTAGTGACAGGACACCAGTTTGATGTCCCTCCATTCAGTATAACCCTTTGTGCCTGACCCATAAGCCAGCTGTTCACCCATCACATGCTGTGTTTATCTAGCTGTGGGCTGGACATTTTGCCCAGCAGGATACTGTGAGACACAGTATGGAAAGCTTTACCGAAATCCAAAAAGATTACATTGCCTGGCTTCCCTTGATCAGCTAAGATCACTACCTTGTCATAAAGGGAAATTAAGTTTGATAAGCAGGACTTTCTGCTCATGAAGCCATGCTGGCTGTGACCAATGACTAGTTTTTCAGTACCTCCAGCATAATCTTCTCCATAATTTTACCAGTCACTAAAGTCAGACTTAGAGGCCTGCAGTTGCCAGGGTCATCCTTCTTGTCCTTCTCGAAAACTGAGACAATATTAGCCAGCTTCCACTCAACTGGGATCTCTCCAGATTCCCAATAATGTGCAAAAATCATTGAGAGGTCCCTGTGAGGGACCCCAGAACCCTCAAAAGGATTCCCACACCAGCCTTGGAGATATGTTGGTCTGATGAGTCTGCCTGGTGCTTTTGATATTCTCCTTTGCTACAGGAAGGATCAGGGAAAACAATACCTGTGCTTCTGATCTTTCAAACAATCTCCCCAAGGCCCTGAAATCTTTGGTTATCCTTGGACTTCTTTTGTTATCTCATCACTGCCAACTTGAAGGACCAATATGGATCAGAGGGCCCTATTAAACTGTGGGGTTTTCCAGTAATGTCCCTTACCCAAGTCCCTGGGAGACAATAGACTTCCCTGGGGGCTGGGTCCAGTCTGCATACTGGGCTCTCCATTCCCCTCAGAAGGGGATCACTGTCGCTGCTGTACCGAGGACAGCAAGGAATGACACAAGCCGAATTCAGGAGGAAAATGGGATTATTTATTAATTTACAGACTCATTTATATATTTTAGTTCACTTGAATGGCGCGAGACCATTGGCCCCTGGCCATCCACCTCCCGGAGTGATTTGTTGAACCATACAACACCCTTTTCAAAATATTTCTCTAGTCAGTATCACAACAACACTGCATAACATCCTTGCACCTGCAAGATAAGGAATTAGTTTACAAAAACTTCTATTTTCGGCCAGTGTCACACAGATGGTGGCAGAAAGCTGGATAATCTCCCTGCGACCAAGCTTTCAGCATCTGCAGTTCCTCCTTTTTGTTTCAAGACCAAAAAGGTAGCATTCGTAATCCTCTGCGGGGCCCCTTGCAGAAAGGAGAACAAACACAGCATAAGGAATCTGTTTGGTAATGGCCAGTTACCAAATAGAATCTCAATCAGACACTGCTTTAAAGTGGTCAGAGAGACTCCCCAGCAATGTCATGGGAGATACAACTAGAGAACCTAATTCTACATCAGTTATTAATTCTAAACAGAAAGGTTTTTACATCAGTTGCTAGTTCTAACTAACCCTAAGGGCTTTAACCTTCTGACTCCATAACAAAAGAAACTTAAATCTTCATTGTCTGCTTGTAGAAGGACCATCCGACTGATGCTCGACATCTCTCCTTGTAGAAGGATCATCCAACTGATTATCAACATCTTGGTCATCATTTGAAGGATCATTCAGCTGATGATC
>VXBT01013135.1:3302-39252 GCA_013400235.1 Oriolus oriolus
TGCATACAGTGACCTCCATGTTTTGTATTCTACACATCTTTAAAATCTATTAGAATAAACCCAAAACCAAAGCTGTATTGAACGTAACAAGCTGTGGAAAACAAGTGAGCATTTACAGTATGGTTCAGTCATACATAACCCAGTGCAATAACATTTAATAAAGTGGAGATTATGAAACAAAAGGGCAACACTGGGCACTAAACAGATGGAGAGAGCAGCGGGAGAGGCAACATTAGCATTCTTCAAGTCAACTTGGCAGCAGTAAGTTAATACCAGTAAGGCAGTGGATCAACAGGCAAAAGAAGGGCATTCAGCCTTTGAACAATATCTAACCATACATTCAATTATTGCAATTTAGAATTTTCTTTCCCCTTTTCCTATTCGTGCTAGTAATTACCATTCTTAAATTTTTTAAGTAGTGCCATTTCTCTCAGATTCAGCCTGTGCAGAAATGTTTCAAAAACTTCCATAGAGAACTCAGTCATAATTTACAACATATAAATATCTCCTGCACAGAGAACTCTGACAGCCAAGGTACTTGTAGAAGGACAGAGAGTGCTGGAAATTTTTGTGTGATAGTCGTATAGCAACATACCAATAACAGGCCTAAAAAAGCCCTGCTTTTATAGAATCTCCTGCTCCTATTTTGTTTTAAACAGTCTGATGTGCATGTTTGAATATAATAGCCAGGTAACTGCAGAGCTCAGAATTTTGCCTTTTTAATACCTGTGTGGGTGAAGAAAATAGCCATATGAAGAAAAAAGTTCTGAAATTAAAATGGGTGGTGGACACACATCCCCAAAATATAGACACAACTGAACATGAATGAATCATGTCTAAAAAGACAGGAGCTAGGGAATACAACTTCCCTTTTTATTTAGAGTATTGTGCTGGGATTTTAACTGACTGCCAGAAGAACAAAGAGCACTCCAATAAATCTCAAGCTGCTAAGGAAGATCTAATTCTTTTTTTAGTGTGCAGACTTCTGATGCCAAGCGTTTAAATCCTCTTCCAGAGACAACTGGCAGCAGGCCGAGGGGGAGGAGAGGAGCAAGTTCAAAGTTAAACACATCAGCATCATTAAAAATCACATCTAGGGTCATACAGCTGTGACCAAGCCACAGGAATCTTTCTGAATTACCTAAAAATTGCCAATATGTACCAATGATGTAACAGAAATCCTAGTTCTTTCTTTTAGAAGTTCTGTTCCTCACTTTTAGACTGAAAATATAATTTTTAATCAACATTTCACAGGCAGTTGGAAGTGCACTACATTAAATACATTTACCTAGTAGTGGTGTTGGAGACGATCCATGTGTACACAACCACACCCAAATTCTAAAAATGAATAATTATGCTTTGAAATGATAATGAAAGTCAGAAAATAAAAAAAGCCATAGCTTCTCAAGAATCTGAATTTTGCCATACTGGTTAACACCTTTTGAAGAACATTGACTTTATTTGTAATTTACTGGTAGAGCAAAGATAAATTGCGCATTCTTCGAGTACACCACTTTCACCTTCCAGGGCCTAGCAGCAACCTCTTTTTTGCCTTTTCATGTCTTACACAGTGAAAAGGCAGAGGTAGGAAAAAAATTGTTTTGAGAATTTCTAAGCCAATTAGAAATTTAAATTTAGGCTTTCTGAGTGCAATGTTTTGATTTATTTCACTACAAATCGAAACTACTGATTGACCTACTAATCAGTCTACCAATAGATAAAGATATTCTGTATCTATGGATACTTACATACACATGTATGCATATATATAAATATATGTAGATGTATACTGACGTGTGTGTATATATACACATATATATCTATGTGCATACATAGTTTACATAATGTGCATAGTTGGCACATAGCATGTGCATAGTTTATATAGTTTATATATATGTGCTATATGTATAATATTTGCCTCTTTGTGTTTCTTATTAAATGGCACCCCAAAATGTTGTGATACTTTCTAAAAGCTTTCCCAAAGTTTTCCTAGTGGACAGTGTTGTAGTAAGGAAGCAGAGGTGCTCATGAGGAAAGCACTGTGTGTAAGGCTCACTCACTTGTTTAAATGGAGGACGGGATGGTGCATCGAGAGTTTCAATCAAAGCATTGGTGATAGGAAAAACTGAGTGGTAATCTATGCCATGAAGAGTTAGGAAGAATATTGATAGTATGTGACACATATTTTTAATGCCTTTTCAACATTCTTTAATCTTGAAATTGATTTTTTTAACCTCTATATTCAAAATTTCCTTTTTTTTCCAGTTTGTTTTATGGTTAATTCAATGCATCATTATCTCATTGTTTCAAAATACGGCACCACTTAAGGTTAAACAGATAGTGTCTGAAATAACACAAAAATGTTTTTAAAAATTGCTGTATAATGTATTTTCAGTACAATGAAAATAAAACAGCCGTGGCAAGCACATTCTGTAAATGGAGAATATTATAATTTAATCCTCTTCACAGTATATGTTAGCTACACATTTGCATGTTAAACATTGTATGTAGTAAAATGTAGTGCAATACTTTGGTCCACAGGGATTCTAATTTATGAGCACCTTGACTTGTACACAATTATTTGTAAGGCTTTCACAGTCAGCTATGCCCAAATAAGTTGTATCACACTTACTAGCAATTGCTTATTACCCTATCAGTAGCAAAATGATATTATGTTGAGTCTCAAGAACTGAAGATATTTGAATATCTTTACCTGAGACAACTATTAACTAATTGTTCACAAAATCAGTTAACCAAAGCAGAATTAGACTATCTTTCAGGATGAAACTTGGAGTTATTTTTATTAATCTGAAGTCTGCTCTTACATGGTATGGGGATAAGCAGAGACTTGAAAGTATGGTTCCTATAGTTTTGCACACAAGTGATGCAATATCAAACAATGTGCATGTAATAAGGAGGTAAATGCATCTTCATTTACAAAGTAGAGAAGATGTTTATTTTTTTGAAACTTGAGCTGGATATTTATCTTGCAGGATAAGTGTGACAGAAGAATGTAAATGATGGACAAAATTTTGATAAGTCAAGAACTGGCGAATTTTATGAGAGGATGTTGTTAAAATCCATTAACAGGTTTTCAGTTTCTGTCTGTTACCAGAAACATGCCATGAAAGAATTTTCACAAAAAATGGATCCACGCTGCAACAAGGTGCCATGTCAGCTAGATGGGTTTTTATCATTACTCTCTATGCTCTTCTACTGTTGTTATCATTATGTCACACACACATCGACTTAAACACACATCTTGGCTTGCTTGGGACTCTTCAGACTCATCGATGATTTGGAGGTTGAGAGTCTTGCCATGAAGTTACATAATAGATTTTTTTTTTTTGCCAGAAAAGCTGGCCATGAAAATTCCTTTTATTACTTTTTTTTGCCATGGATGTTATTCATCAGCCATGCCAACGCATTTGCTTATTAGACTATAATATTAACCAGGAAAAAAGAAGTGATCCTAGTTAACAATAATTTCCTTTTTTGGCAGCTACATCTGAGCCAGTTTTTCTGCCAAATCTGATGGTCATATAACTACACATATAAAAGAACAAACCAGACAAACCCCTATGGGAGAACTTTTCATTTTGTGAACAGCAATTAGGCATCAAATTACCATTTAGCCATTCTGAAAACTGTTCCCCCGTCACCCTTTCCCCTGTTTATAAATTTGGAAATACAACAATATTTTTTTTTAATCCGCTTTTTCAACCTTCTGTATTTGGACTTGCTGGACATTAGATTGGGCAAGATACATTTTGATGCTTTCTCAAGATTCCTAATCCTTTTATGTCTGTGTTCTGGATTGCAAGGACCACCAGCAACTTGGTTGTGATAATGGCACTTTGGATATGATGACCACTTTCTTCTGTATTCAGCCTTTAGCATCAGTTATTTTTTTCTCTTACTGTCTCTTTGAGTTTTTTGTCTTGCTTAGTTTTATTTGCCTCATCATCCATTATATGCAGACACACATGAGGAGAGAAAAAGAAAGAGCTTGGAAAATGAAAATCTTTGTAACTCCAGGTGTGTTGTCAGTTGCTGCTCACTGTCATTTTTGGTTTTCCTTGGTCTGCTAACAATAATATGTAACTGAAAAATACACAAAACAAAAATTAATAGCTACCTGGAGAAAAAAGAACAAAAAAAGTTTTATTTTATGAGTACTTTGGAACTGGCAGCTTGAAACACCAGCTGCCTGTTTGTTTTACTATTATTTGTTTTAAATTTATACATGGATGGGTGGGAGGGAAGGCAACTTATAGTACTTGTTCCTGTTATGCTCATTATTTTATAAACTTGGGCTTGGTCCAAGTACAATTGCTAATGGAAAGAAAAGAATCATTGTTCTCTGAAACATGAGAAGGAGAAGGCTGCTCTGTACCTATTTCTATTCCCTCTCTGGTAACTATAAAATACTTTCTTCAATGGTGAGAAGGTTAGTCTCTCACTGAGATATCTTTATTTCTGCTACAGCTTAGCCATATTTTGTGTTAAATGCAACAATCAAGTAGGGCATCCAGACTGCAACCTTTCCTCCCAATGCACTTCCAAACACCCATACATTTAATATTTTTCTCCTAGTCAGCATTCTCCTGGCAGTGCCTCTGGTTTTGTAAGTGCTTCTGTTATACTTAATTATTTTTGAGTACAAGGCCAGAAGCAGTCCCGAACCAGCCCAATACTTTTTAGTCTAACCCAGGAAAACCAGAGTAGCGTGGAAGATAAACTTTTCATACAACAAGCACAAGTAGGAGTCTGCTTGTTTCCAGATTTTCCTTATACTGATCTCTAATCTCCAACACCATTTTCTACTCTCACTATTAACATATTTATACCTTGGTTACTAGTAAATAGTGTATGCTGTGTCTTTCTCATACAGCTATCTACAAAGAAATACCTGTAGAAATGTACACAGGAAAATGAAAAAAGGAAAACTAATAGAATGTATCTTCAGTGCATTTAAAATAAATGATTCAGAGAAAGACTTCCAGGTTCCTAGCAGACAGGGTAAATAAGCAACGAACTGTTGAGGTGGTAAATGCACAGCCACATGGATTCTCCTTTGGCTAGCTTTCTGGAGGATATACCTTTGGGAAAAATCTCACACTACAGGGGATCACATGAGACTGTCATTGTGTCCTTTCTGCCCTTTAAGTCTCTGAGAAAAGCTTTAGCAGCTAAAAAAGGCTCTGTAACCACAAGTGAGAATAAGAGATGTGGCTAATGGGCCCACAGCTGACTAAACTCTTGCTTTTTGGAGCAGGCTGAATGCCTCCATTTCACAGCCACACCAATGAAAGGCTCAGAAATCCCCTGCAGCTTCTGAATTCCTGAGAACACAACACATTTAGCATTTTGTCATGTGACCCCACCTGGGTTTCAGCTATCAAATGTCATGCAGAATGCAGAGGCTGAACATGTGAAGAAATGGATCTCTCAAAGGCTGAAAGAGCTGTCAACAAAACCCACAGTACAAACTCAGATATAATACTTGGCATTTACCTGGACCATTTCAGGGTATGACATTAGCATGTGCATCTTTGTGTGAATTTGAGCCTGACCACTGTAAAAAGAAATGAAAAGCAAAAAACCTTTTTTGATATCCTTATGAATTCCAAACATTCTTTAGTTACATTTTTAAAAGGCAAGAACTACAAAGTAAAATGGAAGCTGTTTACAGTTGGGTATCTATTTTACACACCTTTACAAGGCAGTGTATTACATTCCTCAGAACCAGCTGGAAAACTAAGATTAAGCCTAACTCTTCAGAATTAACAAACACCTTGCTGGAGCTAGTAATTCTGCCCTTTAAAAACTGCCTAATGGTCTTTTCCAATGTAAGGGAAATCACTTCCAAACATCTCTTTATTTACTGGATTTTGGCTGCTTTTTGAAAACACACATCATAAATTCATCTCAGGGAATGATTCCTTGGGTTCATGCCAAATTACCAGGTCATTTAAATAAATGCTGTATGCTGTTACGCACTTAAAATTATTTACGCTAGTTTTATAATTTCTTCAATCTGCTGTCTAACACTAACACTATGGATAACCATTTACTCCAGAAAATCAACATCTTTCCTTTATTTCCTTTTTGTGGAGAGAATGTTATCAAGCATCAGTGTAGATGCAGTGATGTTTCAGAGCATGTTTCATTTACAATGCAAATAGCTTGATGCTTTTCATTTTGAATACTGTATTTGTTCTTGTTAATTCCCCTTCCTTTCATTTTTCTCTTCTGAGTTCCACCCATACTGCTTTATAACTAGCATCCCAGGCTTCTGAGGCCTGAGAATTTAGTAGTTCACATTTGGGAGTTGGTGAATGGCCTATTTTGCTGGCTGAGGTACATAATGCTTGTGGCAATATGGGCAATTATGATTGATCAGAAATAACTAGTTTATGAGTCTCAGAAAATGTCAATCAAAATTGCTTTGGTCACTTTAATATCAGTTAAGACTGTAGATAGATAGATAGATGGAAATAATTTTACAATCATTAACTTTGCATGGTAGATGCAAGGGGAATGACTTAAGGAGATAGCCTGATAAGTTAAATTTGGAACTTTACTGCTTTTCCTATGTTGTATAATTGCCTAGCTGCATGCCATCTGTTCCCCTTCCTCCCTCCAGGCAAAAGGGCATTACAGCAGAGCCAGCAGCAGAAAAGGGTAAAAACAGAATCCTATACATAGAGAAAATAGCAAGAAAAGCAATTGTAAATGTCAGCAATCAAACACAAATCTATTTTGGGTTGTAAATTAGCACAAGTAGAGATCTACTTCTCTGAGCCTCAAATCCTTTCGCTTCTGGGTAAAACCCACAAGAATAATGTGGTAGTCCCAAGTTCACACTCCAACAGCTGCAAGGAAGTTCTGGGGCCACAAAGTCAATGATAGATCTTCCACTGATTTCAAAAGAGACAGAAGACTACTCTTAAGTTTATTCTTGTCTCATGAGACTTCAAAATGATCATCCAAGTTCAACTCCTGATCCTCGTTAAAAATATGCTTGTTAAGTGCTCTGACTCTGTTTGTTGACAATTCTGCTTGGTAAGTGTCTTTCAGTGCATGAAGTTCTTCCATGGACAGTACATAGGCTCCTTTCTGAAGAACTTCTCATTCCCAGGTACTTCTGTCACGTAAGCTTCGCTGTTTTTCCTGTTTTCCTCCACTGCGCCTGCCTTCCTGCCTATTTTTCCAGAGACCAGAAACAATCAGAAACTGTTGTTCCAAGTGGTTATTTTCTTGAGAAATCTTGCATCTTTGGCCTATTCCTGATCTTGACATGTCTCTGCCCATATTTCTGCAGCTCAGACATGCTGCAGTTGACTACTGCAATATCGCTGAATAATTTTTAATAAAGTTATGATGGTATTATGCTTATTTGAGGCTGGTTGAAAGTAGAAGTTTATGGATACATGCACATCTGCCTGCTAAACATAAACACAAGCCTCATACTATAGTGGGGTGTCGCGGTGCCTGTTCCCTGCCCCGGCTAGCAAGGGCAGAACTCGGGCACCGGACACTCTGAGCCTGTCCCGGAGAGGTGGTCAGAGGCCGGATCGCGGCTGGAGGGGGCCGAGGAGGTAAAGGAGCGAGAGGGCCCTCGGCATGGTGTTCCAAGGCTTTACTGAGGGGATAAGGAACTCCAGAGGCCAGAAGGGCCCACACAATGGAGGCACGGGACTTTATAGGCAGGGTGACCGGGGTCCGAGGCGTAATATGAACAAACCAATAGGAGAGGTGCGGGGAGGAACAAAGGTACAGGGGGCCAATGGGGTACTGGACACCTTAGAAGCTTCTAAAACAGAACCATACAAGGAAATTCAAAGGAATTACATCCAACAGAGTGGGAACAAGGGACTCACAGCACAGCGCAAGGCCTTACTAGGAAAAAAAGGAGCCCACTACAGTGGGGGAAGACAAAAAGTCATGAAAAAAAATCAAGCGGTGCTAAAGTAATTTGGTTCATTTTGTCAAGCAACAGTGGTGGTCACCTATTCAAAAATGTTTCCTAGCATGCCAGGGCCCATGCTTTCCTACCACAATTTCACTTGACATCTTCCATGGGGATAGTCTCTAAAACAGATCATGTTGCCTTGATTTAACTGCACTTAAAAGAAAAGCAAAGCATTGTAAAAACCGCCTTGGTCCTTGAAAGTATGGTGAGTGTTCATCCTCAATTTTCCTGACATGATTAGATGCTGATCTATGGCTTTCAGGGGTGCTAGGCTATCGAGCCATCTCTAAAGCCCCAAAAGGATGTCATCATCTTGACTGAAGGCTGCTAGTCAAGAGACCCAATTCATCTCTGTGCTTTCCCCATCTCAGTAATAACCTGAGAGGGAAGTCTGTTAGTTCCTCCAAGGTCTTCAGTAAGGATTGCTGTACACTGATTTCAAGCACAGTTGTTGCTACAGACCCAAAACAGTTTTTTTTTTTTTAATTGCATTTTTTTTCCATTAATGAAAAACTAAGGGGTTCTCACTCAAATTGAGAATGTCACCATTCTTGTTCAGCTATGTACTTAAAGCAACTTTAACAATCAGAAAATAAAAATAGACAAAAGTTAATTCTCATCAAAAAATTTCTTCTGCTGTGTAATGTTATTCTTCCAACACACATGTATATTTCAACTTGTTAAAAGGTCTGTGTATATTTGAAGTAAAATGGTGTATTTCTGAATATATCAGTAAATAGTCAACATGTTCTCACAACTGGAAGCATACTCACTGATATTAATTTTTAATTTAGAAACTTAGGTCCTGGCACAGTACAACTTAAAAAAAATTCATCAGGTTTCAGCAAACTTTTTGATATGTAATGACAATATCCCATCCCAAAGTCATGTTCTTCACTTTCTTCTCCATTTGTAAACTGATTGTTAACTTTGTTGAAATGGTTAATGTCACTAACTTTCCCAGCAGCATAATAACAAATGTCACTAGGCAAATACAAAGGTCTTCTTTAGAAGAAATTTCTCTTTTCTCTTACTTTTTAAGGAAAAATTATGTTTGAAGTATATAACAATAATTTACTTCCACAGATATGAAGAAATACATGTGCATACATATACCCATATGTATATATTCTCCTTTATATTTCTTTGTAAGCAAAACATAAAGAGTCTGGTGAACACAGAGTAGCAAAAAATTCAAACTAGGAAGATAAACTTTTATGAACTGTTTGTGTAATTCACTTAATAGCCTTATAGGTTGTAACACAAATCTTACGTCCTGACAAGCTGATACATCCTGTAGGTTCACACTATCTCATTGAAGCTCAACTTCTAAACAAACATCTTAACCTTTTTGTTTTCTGCTCATGTTCCTAATTTTCCATTGGTCACTTAGTTCCTTTCATTTGGCCCCCTGATCTCTACCTGTGCCACTACCATGTCTTGAAGTTTGCAGGGACTAACTACATCCCTGCACACTCACAAAAGACTCAGAGTTTCTTTTCATGCCCCACATGTCAGTGAGATAACCTGCTTGGATTTACTATGTGTTTTTTCCCTGGAGATTTACAGAGAGGCTGCATCAAACTGTAAAAAAAGCAGCACATGGCAGAAGCATGACATAAGTAACTACCATGGGGGGAACAGTTAGGGTGGCACTGACATTTAAGATTTCAGATTATCTGGATCTAGAGAATGGTAGCAATTTGCAACTCACTCAGACTCCTGATCTAAAGATAACAACAAAAAAACCCAACAAAAACAACACACAAAACAAAACAAAACAAAATAAAATGCCACACAACTGTTTTCTGTGGGTTTGCCACTACTGGGAGCTACCTCACAGCATAAAGATATATGAGCCTTCAATGTGACCCTCACATGGTTCCAAACAATGTCACTGGTTATTGCATTGCAGACTCTCATAGTGCTAAGGCCACATGACTTTGCATTTGGACTAGCTTTAAAGAATCTCTACTGTGAGGTATACCATAGATACTATAACCTATTATGAAGGCACTCCGTAACTTACAAAGCAGATTTATGTGCTCCAAGAGGGCTTGAAAATTTTTCAGTGTATGATTTAGTTTTCCATGCCTTCTTTAGGGTAAGAGTCATAGCTCACCCATCAGCTCTCTCCAGCTCACTGTCTTTATTTCTATGCTGCTTCATGAGATTACCTGTGTATAATTCACCCAGTCTTCTAAACATCCTCTTTAAACTCTTGTATCTTTTGAGCTTTGAACTCTACATTTTTAGGCTTTGGACTGCCCAGTGGCAAATGCTCCTTCAAATTAATGGTATTCCTCAATACTTTTTCCCTGCCCTTCTGCTTACCTCACTGGTTACATTTCTATTTCAACAGAAGTGCAGGCTTCACAAATACATGATTCCAGAACTGGAAAACATGAGTAGTTATCCTAGTTGCTTTAACTCATTAGCATTGCCCAGTTAACTAGCTGAAAGTGACTGTATCTCAATATTCTAGGAATAGCAGCTTTCTAAGTATTAGTATGGCATTATCTATATAATTAATGAAGTCATTTCAAAACTGCTGAGTCAGAGAAGAGTAATGTTGTGGCAATTTTTCCTTGTTTCTTCCATTTAAGAAGGAATAATTTGATTTCCTGCACTATTCTCTTCTTTGCTTTCCACTGACAGAATCTGACCCAGTGATCTTCAAATTAAGCTGCCAGTTGCTGCTGAAGGTAAATTACAGAGCCTGAGGACAGCATTCATCTCATCAAGCTATATATGTCTACCATGTACATATACACGCCTGAGCCACTCTCCTAAAATCCTTTGTGAATCACTGAAGTTTTCTTGACTGAGAAGTGCCTTCATAGGCACTTTTCAGGTTTGATTGATCTGCCTTATTATAGATATATACTTTCAGAGGAAGTTAATCATGTCCAGGAGACCAATGGCTAGTTTGATTCGGTTGTCATAGATTAGACAGGAAAACCTCAGCGATTAACTCATATTAAACATCTCCATTTAGTCCTATGATTCACGTTCTGAGACAAACAGAATAAGCTGTTCAGAGTCTTTTTGCCCACCAAAATGATCTTTTTAATCTTTTTGTTACAAGTGTCTTTTCTCTTTCATAGCTCTTCCATGTTAGATACCTTACAGATGTGTTTGGCAAAGGTAGCTGACCTCCTAAACTCCTGTATTGACTGAATTATTCAGATTACATTTCTTATGTTCTTGATGTATGCACATTATATTTTCCAAGTAATTGTTTTTTTAATGAGTTCTGTCTGTATATTTCTTTAATTCATCAAAACTGTCAGTGAGTCTTATCATACATATCCCTCTCTTTTGGCAATGTTATTTTTGATAACTCTTTACAACTTTTAGAGGGCAGAAGCAATAGTTATTATTCTTAAGCAAATGCAGAAAATTTGGTTTTAGAGGAATAGCTAAAATAAACCCTACAGATGTTCTGGGAAATTTGATAGTGGTTCAGCTGTTACCAACTGTTATCTAGCTTTAAGAAAGGTGAAGACTTTCTGCAAGGCAATATGACAACATGAGCTTGACATTATGTCTTAGCTGAAAGTTTGATAGATGGGCTGTTCAGTTAAATCTATATCCAGAACACAGGAAAATGCTTCTGATTCAGAGTAACTTGGACAAGAGGGAGAAGAAGGAAGACAGGAATGACACATGGAGAAGAAGAAAGAGATTTGTTTAGATTTATATATTTTACATACTAACATTATTTTGAATAAGGGGCATGTTTTTTATTCAGTATGCAGGTCTAAAGGTTTGTGGATCAGGTGAGAAGTCCATTTTCTTTTTCTTTCTTACACCATGCTAAATAGGAACTACTAAAAGTGCTTTGAGGAAAATGCCAGCTGAAAAAAATGCAAGTAGATAAAAAAAGATTTTACATTCTGTCTGTACTGAGTATATATATTCACATGAATATGATGGCTATTGTACAGGGAATTACAAAGAGTAAGGACAGGGTCAGGAATTGTCATCTGGAAAGTAACATAAAAAGTACCTGATAAAGCTCTAAAGAAATATATTTCTAACTGAATTTTCCCAGTTTTCTTAATGGTATTCTGCCTAGCATCGTAATTCTTGGGCAAAAGTCCAAACATGCATTTCAGTCAGTCTTGCAACTCTCCTGTGAAAGTTTGGCTATAAAACTGGCTGTAATACACCTTTGCACACTGTCGTTATCTTTATTGACCCAAAATACAGCACATAACTCCTTAGATTTTTGAGACACATTTTAATTTATTTTATTGCTGACCAAGAATTTTAGTAAGTCGTTATAAATGTCAATTTTCAATTTCTGATAGTGCAATTGATGTGATTTCTTATAGAGTCATGGGATCTTTAAGTCTTATAAATGAAAAGATTTATGGAACGCTCGTCCACTGCTAGTGAAAAGAAAATAGCCCTTGCTCCTTCACTAGTTGCTCCTCATGGGAATTCAAACTTCAAACTCATTGTGAACTGCCTGCAAAAGTCCATCTTGATGTTTTAAATGGGCAGGGTGGGAACAGGTTCCCTAGATTGTCTCCGTTAGCCTGCTGGTTTAAACTGATAACAGTTACTGAATCTGATAACAGCAGATTTATATGTTTCTGGGCCAAATCCTGATGATTGTACTTAATTTATTTCTGTTCAAGTGAAACTCTGCTGAAATTAATGTGGATTTGACTAAGTGATGATAGGACTAGGTGGAGCAAGTGGCTGTATCAATGTATTTCAAGAATTTCAGGGTGGGGTGGGGGGCTGTAGTTGTTTTTTGCATATGCAGAATAAAAAGATGTCAGCACACTCTTTTCCTTCACATACTTCAGGTTTTGCTGCCCTGTTATGAACGTCTGTGTCACATAAACACCCCTTTCCCCCTTAGGAATACAACAGCTAAGTATTTGTCATGAGTGAAATAAGCAATAGCTGCTTGAAGTGCGCAAGCTGTTCACATTTAGATATATGTGAGAGGATACCACAGCAGAGGACGTCTTCTATTTCTCCTCATCATGCCAAGCTTTCCTTCAAGTACCATATATTATTCATCAGAAACGTATTAGAGTGCATTTAAAATAATTCCATTAGTGTCAGAATATTTTCTATGCAATGCTCAGATTTCCACCATCGCATGCCTGTGCTCAAAACTGTGAAAAAAGTGATGATGCCATTACACTTCCTCAGCCCATTCTCTTTTTCCTTCATCACCTTTTATTTTCAGTTCTTTATTTAATTTCATTTTGTTAGAATTTCTCACACAGATTCTTACTCCTTCACTCACAGGTGGTGAGAGGTACCAGTTAAAGAGCTCATTAGAGGGAAATCTACTGTCACTGGAAGTTTGTGGCAAACCTCCTGATGTCTTCTAAAGGTAGTGAGAATTGAGGGGGTATGCATCACTCTGATCTCCATATTTATCATCAGTGAATGTGGGTAAAGCAGTTAAAACTGTACTGTGCATTTTTGGAGGAGGCAAGAATGAATAATTTAAAGCTTTTTCCTTTGGCTTTGCTCTGAACACTGTTTTAAGAACATACATGAGAACTAGCGGTAAACTAAGGAAATACAACATATCTTGAAAGAGTTTCCCTTTATTCAAACCATTTGCTATTTCTGTGCCAAACAGACTCCCAGGGCAATATGGTGTAAAAAGAAAGCCTGTCTGCATGTCCAAATTATTCCCAAAGCTCTGAGAATTGGCTAGGGTGGCAGGGAGCGGGGGTGTGGGCAGCTGATACTGACCATGGAAACAGTGACTGCCCAGGGAATATGCTTTACCTGCGTCTCCCATTGGGGAAAGGTGGGGCAGTTGGAGCTCATGCAGCCTCACTTTGGCTGAGCTGATGCTTTCTTGATGGAGCTACATGTTCATTGAAGTTAATGGCATTAACTAAATGGGGTTAAATTTCTTGCTTTTTCATCTCTCAGCACACCTGTGCAAGACCAGACACATTTTAGGGCTTATTACTGAAAGCTTATTTTCTGAGAAGTGACCAAGATACAGTGTAAAAAGAAACCTAAAACTGATACTCAGATTTTTTTTTCAGACCTCTTCACAGATTCCTTTAGCGTCAATTTCAATTTAGATGCTAATCTCATTTTTGCTTTTTGGGGGAGTGAGAATTGAAACCTGTGTGATTTGAAGCATAACATAAGGGTGCACTTTATATTAAGCTCCTATTATAGAGTGGATCATATCAACATAAACAGCATCTATCAGGGTCTTGGAAAAGTGCTGCAGGAACATTTCACATGACACTTTAAACAGACTCTAGATGGGGGAAGAACTTGGTTTCTTTTGCTTAAATTACCACTGCAAAACAGAAAATGAAAAAGGGAGGAAAAAGGGGCAAAAGCAAAACAAAAAAATCAAAATGACTGGAGTAAACTAATTACTGTTCTAAAATGGAAGATAAAAGAAAAGAGATTGCCAAATATAAGATAGAGTAAAATCTTGCTTTTTAGATAGATCAAAGTAAATTAAAATTAATTCCAGTGTTTTCTGCAAGTTCTTTTAGATTTGCACTAGTCTAGGTGACAGATGGAATTAGCCAGGCTTTACATCAGTTGCACTGAAAGCAGAATTTGTCTACATAACACTGCAAGAGGGTGGGCTGTCTTTCAGTGCAAAGAATCCTCCTATTGATCCAACGTTCTTCCTCCTTTGTTTGCCCTTAGCTCCTCATATTAGTTTTAAATTCCCTTTATTCACTCTCTTTCCTTTTCTTCCCCAGTCTGTGTAAAAGATTCTGAATCATGCTTCATTACCATTTTCCACTCCCACATTTTAGATTTATTTTTACAACCCTCCTACCTTTGCAGTAATTCTTCTCAACACTGTTCCCACAATACCAATATCTGCCGCTTCCTATCCCTCAGGCACTCACACTGTTGTACCAAACACTGTTTGGGCTTTTACTTGAACAACGTTAGCACACTACAACAAGCTGAGGTGCACAAGTTCTTCTCTTATACTGATTTTACTGACTTTTTGATGCAACTATTATCTCAGTTTACTCAATATATTTTTCTTTCCATCATAAGGAAATCTGTGCTGCCCTTCCAAGAGCATATAAAGTCACCACATTGTCTTTTGGTCACATTTTCAACGAGAAGTAATACTACTAAGTGAAATACCATTTTCTGTCAGAAAGCTCACTTTAGCCAGCCAAGATGTCACAATATAAATCTTTAAATCTTCTTAAACTTTTTTCCCTATCTTCCAATCAACCCTGTCTTACCTAAACCACATAACAGCTTAGTCATTTGGCAAGCACCACTCCACTGATTGCCCATGAAAACATAACTTTAGTTGTGAAGGGGTTTACACACAGCATATGCAAATCCATTCAAACAGAGTAGAAGACAACAAAGTTTCTGATTTCAAGCAAAGTGCCTTAGTCTGCTGCTCCAGTCTTTGCAGAGATCTAACACAAGGCTGTTTTGCAGTTGGAAACATTTATAGCCCTCTGCATTCCCTAAGAATGACTATTATTTCTAATTGGAAAGCACAGCTTTGTGATTACAGAGTTGAACAGGAATTAAAAAGCAGACTCCTCTTCACAGTTTTTCCTCTATCTCTCTTGTGGACAGTGAAAAAAATCATATTCCTTTTCTGTACTTCAGTTTCTTTTCCTGTACAGTGCACTCTGAATATTTTCATGGTTAGTAGCCCATATTTATAGCATGAATTGCTTGTGTACAGAGCCTGCAGTAAGCTTTAATCAGGTATATGCATTAGCACACACAGAAAAAGCCTACTGTTCACCTTGAGAAAAAATGTATTTTCTTATGCAGAGCGTATGTTACTTTATTCAAGGCATAAGTAGACACCATTGCAGTAACTATTCTGTCATTTCCATTGACTGAAGTTTCAAGCCTATATCCACTGCAATCACATCAAAAAAAGAGAAGGAATTGCCACAATCTGCTCCTGACCTGACTTTAACTGACCATAAATTGTATTTTCACCTTCTGAACTACTGCAACTTCCCATCTGCATGTGTTTTGTCTGTTTTTCCCTGGATAAAGCTATTACACTTTGTACAGCACTTGTATTTTGAAAAAGAACAAACACAACTACATTAAAGAAGAAAAGTAGGGAGATGGTGGGTCTGGTAAGACAGGGAAATTACTAATTCTTTCTTTTGGTAAGACTTGTTCCCACTGTGTCCCAAGCAGTCCTTCACATACAGCAAACTGAAAATGTGATGGTAGCATGTGCCAGAATTTGGATGTAATAATAAGAGGGAAGATGAGGTGGCACATGCTTCAGCATATGTTAGCAGGCAAATTTTGTCCCCTGGCTCTATGAAGTGTTTGAATGCTGCCTGTAGTTTTCCAGGAGCTCATGTTTGGATGCTTCCAGTGCTATTTGTAAAACAGAATGCTCTGCAGAGAGGCCTTCAGCAATGGTCAAAAGCAGACCTGAAGGGATACACAATGAACACAGGAACACACAGTGGGTTTAGCACTTTATTATGCAGTCTGTCTAAAGAGAGTTTAAGAGAGAAGTTCCTGCTTCATCAAGTTTCACCTTTTAGATAGTTGTGTATATGTAAGTGGGATTCTCGTTCCTTCATCTGAGGTGAGTTTTCACAGCATGAGATGCTGGCACAGTGCTGTGGCATCTTGTTAACAGACAAGGTTACTGCGTCAGCTAACAGCTGAGTTACAGGACCGTCTTAGCACAGTTCAGTGAAATCACACAAATCATTTGCCTGGGCCTTGTAATGAATGCACAGACATAAACTATACGACATAAACTTTGAAGTGAAATCTTTGTAACTAGCAGTGACTGGATGATAAGATTATTTCTCAGTAAGGTTTGACGTTTTAACTATTTTTGCTGTGTGGGTGATGCCATGATGATTTTTTGCTTTTCTTTTATACCCCTTTTATACACTCTTTTATATAGCTTTATATATTCTTAGTGCTCTTAGCTTACATTGTTATAATTCTTTAAGTTTGATAACTCCTCTTAGATCTAGTAATTTGTTAAGCCTAGAGACTAAATATTCTAAAAGCCCAAAGAAACCAAGGTCCTCTCCAGAACACACTCTGTAAACAAAGATAGGCCCACCCAGGGGGAAGNGGTATTTTTGGGTATTTGGGGTTTTGGGTTGTGTTCAGGGTTGTTGGTTTTCTTGTTGTTATTGGGTTTTCATGGGAGTTTTATGGCTTTTTGTTTTGCGGGGCGTTTTTTGTGTTCGCTTGTGGCTTTTTGGTTGTTTGGGATAGGTTGGGTTGAGCTTTTGTTTGTTTGTTTGTTTTATTTTAGTCTGTACTTAGATTTGTCAGTAAAACAGACTCTTCTCATAGTGCTTTCGTCCTCACTGACTGACTGACTGACTCTAAGGACAATTAGAAATATAATAGGGCCATTCATGTGAATTTTAAAACAAACTCTTAATCTAAAACAGATAACCCTGTTTTGAAAAGCTGTCTAATCTAAAGAAGAAAACTCAAGAGAGAATCCATCAATGAGAGTAAGAATATCTGTAACTCCTGTAGAAGTCAAGAAAGACATGCACATATTAATCCAAAAATCTCACTGTATGTAACCACTTTTAAGGAGACATTAATGTTTTGCAGCTAAATGCTGTGGAGTTGTAGGAAGCTCTGTCCCCCAGGAATTGCCTTGGCCTGAAATTAATTTACATGGAAAAAAACATTTACTGAGAAACAGGAAACATCTTAGATATTTGATTTAGACAAATCTTCCAGAAAGTAAGCATTTAATAAGCATGTTCTTAATAGAAAAGGCTGTGAAATAAACTGCATGTAGCTTCTGAAAGCCCTCACCTAGACTTGGAAAACACAAGCAGGGCAGAGAAAAGAAGAGAAGCCATGATAACAGAACTTTCTAGAAATACCTTGACTCTGGAAAACATGAGCAGCCATAATTCCTACAGGCAACTGTATCAAAGAGTGAAGCTTCACTGCATGTAACACCCTCGATGCTGGACAGTCAACCAGCACAGCAGCAGTTTTCCAGTTTTCCTGAAACACTTTTGCTACACACAAATCTGCTAATACCTACCTTTTATTTCCCATTAAGGAACCCACAACACCAACAAGTTTACTTGATGTCACTGTCAGAAGAGAGCCTTTTGCAAAGGATTCTTACCCATTTACTCATTTTCTTCATCTCTCTATCCCATTTGTCATGTAGGAAAAGAAAAGGCACTTAATTTTTTTCATATGTTTACTAGTGTTAATAGAGCTGAATCAGTTAAAATAGATTAGATCTTTCTAATACTTTTAAACAAGAGGAAAGACACAAATTATTATTATTATTTTCAATATGACATAATTCAGATGTATATGACATAATACAAGTTATATATATTGTTGCACTCCTATTTCAGTCAAAAACTTCCTATGTTATAAGAACCATCTACAACTCAAACCAGGTATGAATAACAAGTTTTAGCAGCAGGTAAAGAGCAACATAACCTCTGTTCTGTGGGACCGCACAAACATTTGCTATGTGTGTTCAACAGCAAGAAGAGCAATACTCTCATAGCTTGGTTCTGGGCCTCAATTTTGATCTGGATCACATTAGTTTGTGCTTTCAGTTGTTATTCAGGAGGTACCCACACTTAATTATCTGTCTCCTTTTACAACAAGATGGAAGTTGCAGGACTGTCTGATTACTTCAATGACATTCCCATTTGAAGACCTGCACTTTTATGAAATTGAACCTCATTAAATCAAAGGTCCTTTTCTATGTTACACTGTTATATATCAACTCCCTTCACTGCAGGCACTTTCATTTGATGTTACTTTTATTCCCATTTAACGCACTGTGAGTGTCAGAGCAGTCCTGCCACATGACATTATTTTTGACAAAGTTCCATTTTATCATTTGCAAATTCTTGGCAAGTTAAAAACTCCAGTTGATTGAACACCCCAAAAGGAAGGAAGCAGGTAAAAGTGGAAAGAGTGAGAAGATGACATATGAAAATTCTGACACTCATGTTTATTTCACAGATTAATTACTGCAAGTAATTTGATTTCCAAGGATTTATGAGGTCATTTGTATTTGCTGTAATTTATTTAGAACATAACTCCCAGATTTCAAATAGGCATCAGCCCCGCCTTACGCATTACTTCCAGTCTCAGTTTTTTGTATTTCACATGATAAATATTTTGATGTAAAGTTCTGTACTGAATTTAAAATTATCCTTTTACAGAAGATATTGTTGCTTGCTTTATCTGGCACTATTGCCCAAACACAACTTAATGAGATGTTGAAATAATTAGGCTGAAAAGAATTAAATTTTTAAGTATCACTCAGTTGAGATGTACCTCAACAGATCACCTAGCCTAAACTTCCTGCTCAAACAGGGTGAGCTACAGTGGATTGCTGAGGGCTGTGACCTGCTAGATTTTGAATATCTCCAAGGATGGAGACTCCACATTCTCTGAGTAAACTGTCCCACAAACCAGTCTTGCAGTGGAAAAAAGAAAACAACCTACCCACCTCCTGGAAAAAACCCAACCCACATTTTCCCTATGTTAAAATGAAATTTCTTGCATTTTTCCCTATGTCCATTGCATCTTGTCTAACTCCTGTCATTTTTTTCATCTTTGAGGTCCTTTGCTGGGCTTGCTCCAGTCTTTTGATGTCTCACTTGTACCAGGGAGCCCAGCACAGGACCCAGTAATCCAGATGCATATAGGGAAAGTATCCCCTCCCTCTCCCTGCGAGCAGTGCTCTGCCTCATGCAGTTCTTAATGCTTTTGAACTTTTCTTTTTCCACAAAAGCACATTGCAGGCTCATGGCAAGTTTGGAGTCCACCAGGGCAAGTCATTTTCTGCCACACTGGTTTCCAGCTGATCAACACCCAGCCTCTCCTGATGAGGGGGATTAATCTTGTCCAAATGCAGAATTTTGCACTTACCTTTGTTGAAATTCATGAGGTTGTTGCTAGTCCATTTCTTGTCCAGACCAACCTCCAAGCTGCAACAGACCTATGTGGTCTATGAACCACTCTTCTCACACTTTTTGAGGGAACATTCTGTCCCATCATCCAAGTCACTAAAAATGACGTTCAACAGTATTTGCCCCAGTTTTGATCCCTAGGGTACTTCACTAGTAACTGGCCTCAACCTGAAACTTGTGTTCTGGTCAAAACCATGAGAGCCAGTTTTCAATTCACCTCGCTGCCCATATATCTAGCCCACATTTCATTGGTTTACCAGTGAGAATGTTACAGGAAATGGAGTTGAAAACCTTGGAAAAGGTGAGATGAACAGCATCCAATGCTTTCCTCTCATCCACCATGACAGTCACCTCATCATAGAAGCCTATGAAGTTCGTCACGCATGATTTCCCCTTCATAAATCCCCACTAATGACTTCAAATGACATTCTTGTCCTTCATGTGCTGGGAAATGATTTTGAAGAGGATTCAGTCCATTGCTTTCCATCAGATAAAGGAGAGACAGGCCTGTGTTGCAATGGATCCTCCTTCGTTTCCTTCAGGAAGGCAGGACTGGAAATTGCTTTCTTCCAGTATGCAAGAATCTCCCTTACTTGCCACAGACTTTCAAAGCTGATCAAGATTGTTCTTGCAGTGAAATGGGTCAGATCCCTTAGAACTCAGGGGTGCATTCCTTCAGGTTCCAAGGCCTTATGTATGTCCAGTTTTGTCTACATGTGCTTGAGTAGATTCTCATTGCCCTGGAATTCCTGAGGAGACGTCTTACCAGTAAAGACCAAGGTGAGAATGTGAAAGACTCCTTTGGCCTTTTCCATGTCCTTTGTGATGAGACCCCTTTTCCCCTTCAGCAACACTCCCATACTTTTCTTCAACTTCCTTCTGCTGCTTATGCATGTGTAGAAACTTTCTCTCCTGCACTTCACATGTTTCATCAGATTTAATTCCAGAAGGGCTTTAGTTTTCCTAACCCAATACCTTCGTGTTGGTCCAGTGTTCATTTGTCCCAGGGTACTTTTTCTCGGCTTCCACCTTTTGCACTGTTTCTTTATTTTTGAGTTCAGTCAGAAGCTCCTTGATCATCCACAAAGTCCTCCTGTCTGTCAAAATGGACCTTTCTTAATCTTGAAGGACGCAAACCTCGAAAATCAATCAGTTCTCCTAGATACCTCTTCTCTCCAGGACTGCAGCCCATGGGATTCTTCTAAGCAGATTCCCGAAGAGTCTGAAGAATCTTCCCAAAAGTTCAAGCTGTGACCAAACTGTTTCCATCTTTCAGGTTCCTTAACACCTCATGGACACCACAGCCTGTTCCTGAGGTTTATATCCTGGACAATTCTTCCTTGCTTGTAGGAGGTCCAGTGGAGGTCCTCTCACTGGGTCTCTGATCACCTGTGTCAGGAAAGTTCCTTCAATGCACTCCCAAAATGGCTTGGATTTCCCATGCACTGCTGTATTCTCCTTGCAACGTATTTTGGTGGGCTTCAAGTCTCTCATAAAACATAGGGCCTGTGAACATAAGGACTCTTCCAGTTGTGTTGAGAAAGCCTCATCTACACTTTCTTCCTAGCAAGGCAGTCTGTGGCACCCACCACATTGTCACCCATGTGGTTTGTCAACTAATGCTGACCCATCAGCTCTCCCCAGCCCATTTTTCATCTGTAGACACGCACCTGATTGCAGTCTCATGTAAAGGGTGTCCCCTCATGCTGTCCCAGCCTTAATAGCCTGTACCCACCCACCACAGTACTCCAGTTGTGTGAGTTATCCCAATAAGTTTCCACGATTCCAATGAGACTATAACTCTGTAACTGCACACACCTTTAAGTCCTTTAAGACCTTTTAAGTCCTTCAGTTTGTCCCATTCAGAGAGGCAGTAAGTCATCCTGATTTCCCAGGAAGGCAATGGGGGCCTTCCCTACAGTTCTGCCTGGTAGGCACTTCCCTATTTATGTGGACATACTTGTGTGGGGCCACCTTCTGCCCTGGTCTGTTGATTCCAGCATGCCTTGTGTTTATAACAACCTACACCCCAACCTTGTTCATCACTTCATCATATCTCTGCTGGTCTTCCTCCCCCATTTCTAATTCAAACGTTTCCTCACCAGGCTGGCCAGCCAGATGGCAGAATGCTTTTTGTTCTGCTTGATCAGATGGATCTCATCTCTCACAAGCAATCCTCAATCCTCATAGGGGGTCCTTGGTTATCTGAAACAGAATTGTGTTGTCATCAAGGTTTAAGAGCTGCAAAGCCAGTTTTTGACCCACATGTATACTTGCAGTAAAAATATATACTGGATGCTAAAGTTTTGTCAAAGCTCTTTGTTTTGTTCTCTATGAATGCAGGTCTCCAATGACAACATGTCATTTGTTACTATTTATCATGAGGCTGTGAGTCACATAAGACTGCTCTTGTTCTTTAGTTCCCTGCATGTTGCTCTGTGTAGCGATTCACATCGCTTGCATTCACTTTCTAATCTGTGCATTGGGAAAAAAACCATGTCCCTTCTGACACTTGGAATCAACCTAGTGAAACTACCAATACAAGTAATTGTAACTGAGAGGATAGTTTAATTTCAAGCTAATTTGAAGAACACCAAGAATTCGCCAGTTTTAAGCAGCTGTGTATTTCAGAAGGGATACATATTCTCTCAGAGCATACTGCACTGAGTAAGCTAAGACACTAGAAAAAATAGAGAGCTGAACTAGCAGTGGAGAACCCACGAGTTCTAAATGCCTACTATCACTACTATATGTGTAGCCAGAAAGCAAAATTGGAGTATGCCTTTGAGATATAATTCTAACCACATCATTCAGATTAAATTAGGAACACAATAGATTGTATTCTGTCTGGTCCCATGAATACTTAATATTACATATAATAATTTGGATAGCATTTGAAAAATAATGGGGAGAATGTGAGAAAGGAAGTCAAATAATAAACAAGAAAGTCAGATTTGTAAAGAAAAATTGTGATTCCATTTAAAATAAACCGAAAAAAAATTGTTTTGCCTATCATGGCTATCATGGTCTAAATTTACTAGCCTTTGGAGATTCTGCATAGCTGGGGAACTCCATATATCAAAAATATTTATTTGCACCAGGCTGACACTTTGAGTTGACGCAAACAAAAGTTACACTCATCAAATACACTCCTTTTCCTTTTCTCCTTAATTCAACAAGCACTTTTAGAGCTCACAGAGGCCATTTTAAAGAGAAGTAGTAAGCGGCCTTACAGAAGCAGATCTAGGAGAGTGAAGGATATCTCTGAGAAAAGTCTCCCAGGAGGGTGCAATCTCTTGTCTAGGAGAATGTGTGCAGAACTAAGTGTAGCACCTTCCTCAAAGGACTGTGTCCCCCATATGGCAGCTTTGGGTCCAGAGACAGCCGTACTATTCAGCACATGCTGAAGACAGAGGAGCTGCAAGGTGCCCGGCATGTCTCAGCCATGTCCTGTGCCCATACCAGTCCCGCTCTCTCTCCGGCACAGAAAGTAACTGTAAATACCTAAACGCAGTGCTGTCTCTGGCCTTGAATCCACATGTAGAAAGAGGTAGAGTAAGGTCAGATGGGGTCATTTTCTGAAGCCCTGGGGGTCTGCTCGTGTCCACAATTTCTAAGGAAGGAGGGGTGCAGCAAATTAAGCACATTGCCCCTATGGCATTTCATCACAGAGCAGGAAGGCTTTTCAGCCCTTAGCAGAAAAATAGAAATAAGGAAATAAAAACCTAGGGATGGAATGAGAAGATGAGGGCAATGAAAGCAGCTGCCAAAACTGAGCCCAAAGGCAGAAGGTCTGCTAGTGACAGATGGTAGTGACCAAAACACTGCTGGAAGCAGAGACCATATGCAATATTTATTTATTTCAGGTTTATCAGTTCTTATGTGTGCTCCTAACAAACTGCTTATAACCAAGGTTCCTTTGGCTAAGGTTTTAATGATACTTGCCCATCTGCACAGTTTCAGTAGTATATGATGTGTCTGGTAAAAGAAAGTCTTCCTCAGTCAAAACCCTCAAACTGTATCTTTTGTCCAGTTAGTATGAAGAATGGAGGCAAAATCATTGGTGCCAGGATCATCTTTAGCAGTGGAACAGAAATGTCCTAAGCTCCAATTCTCTTGTAAGTGGTCAATTAATAAATGGAATAATGTGAATGCAACTTCTTTTCCTGGGTTGTGTAAATCACACCTCTGGTACAGTACAAAATGATGCTTTTCTTGTTCAGCTTATAATATAATAAATGTAATTTGTAATTTAACTCCACGCAGAATTTTCTTGTTTCATAGGCCACTGAGGAGGCTGGAGGTATCACACAGATTCTACTGAATATTTAATTCCAATTCCCACCCTGCAGTTATAGAGCTGTCACAAAAAAACCCTCTATAATTGTTAGGTAAGATGATTTCAATATGGCTACATCATCCATGTCATTATTTTAATTTTTAAAAATATTTAATTTAAAAAAAACCCCAACTCAAAATATGAAATTTCTTAGGCAGTATCCATCCTCCTTCAGAGACCAAGTGTTTAAAGTGTCATCATGCCATGCCTAACAGGCATACCACTTTTTGGTTTAGTTTTATCACAACTTCTTGCTTTTTAAATCTATCTTTCAATTATCTCTTTTCCTGTAAGGAATCTCAAATCAACATCACTAAGAAGAAAAAGAAAAAGTAATTGGTGGCTTGATGGAGTTTGAGATAATAGTAGCAATACTATAGAAAATAAGGATGATATTCTGTCTTTAATTCATTATTTTCTTTGAATGTGCTTTGGAAGCAGACTTAGTTATAGGTCCCAGAAATGCTGTGTCTAAGTGGTGAACCTGGCAGCCATTTAAAGCTTTCAAAACTCAACAGGAGTTCTCTTTAGGAATTCAGAATGGCTTTGCAGTTGAAATGACAGGTATATTTCATACTGGCAGAATGTAATTTCACTATCTGGAATTCGGCCAAGATATCAGGGTCATGATCTTATTCTTAGGAAGAGAGTCTTGGGATTTTTAATCATCTCAAGCAGTTGGAAGCTTGGTTTTATTTCTGAATTAAATTTAAACATTTCCCTCAGGACCCTGAGACAATGCCGAAGCACCTGCTCAGGCAAAAATGCATGTTGCCTGATTCTAACATTTACCCTCACTAGCTGAATTTCCATGCCTGATGCCATTTCCCATCCAAGAAATAACCAGGATGACCATGGTCTGTATATGATATCTGATGAGAGCAGCCCAGCAGAGGAAGAACATGCTGGTGATGTTTTCACTGCTTTCCACAAATAACTAAACCTTTCTTTCAGATGGAGAAACTGCTATCAGAAAAAGTCTCAAAAAACCCTGCTTCCAATTTGGCTAATCAGTACTAGCATAAACAAAGTAGAACCAAGAAAGCACATCCAGTTTAGCGCTGAAAAACAGCACAACATATTTTAGGGCAAAGAAAAAAAGAGGAAATATTTGTCAAACGCAGGGGATCTTCAGTTTACTGAACAAGAGCCCTTTTTGCAATAACATGAGGAAAGGCCCTCTAGTCATCAGCGCAATTTGCTGCTGTGAGAATGGAAACAGAAGGGTGGGTTGTACTGCTGGAGGAATACATTATCAATCAAAGCAACAGCAAATCCAGGACACTTTCTGGGGAAAGGTAAGTACAGAGAAAATGCTCCTCCCTCAAGTTTGCCACCTCCTTCACTCATGAAATCTTGTGTTAAAATCTTGTGTTAAAATCTTTATTTTTGGTTGATCCATTCCAGCTGGACGGAAGATTGAAAGATTGAAGATCATAGGTAACACCTAGCACCACGAGAAATACGGATTTTGGGGAGTCCATTGCCCGGCCTGCATGGTACTGGGGAAGGGGCAGAATAATTTTTAAGCAGATTTAAAAATCTATTAAACTAAACCAGTTTCAAAATTAGCCTACTTCCATGCCACACAGAAATGCTTTGAAGAATCTTTGAGGCTTGTGGGGGGTGGAAAGAAAAGTGATTGCTGGTACTTTGTAACTTAGATATATAGCTACGTCAGTGATTGAAGACAGTGTGCCTTCATTTGCAGTGCAAGACAGGGAACTCTTTGATTGTAACTTGAAGGAAACATGAATGCATAGTAAGGGAGAAGGGTTGTACAGATTTTTATCAAGAGTCAGGAGGTAGCAACTTCACTTAGTGAAGAACGGCAAGAGAGAATAAATCAAACTGTCTTAGTAAGAATATTTTGCTTGATGCATCAAAAGAAGCTACCTGCTTGCTAGTACATGTTAGATTTCTAAAGATAGGCACCTACATATTCAGCTTTCTGGCATCCCCTTAGCCTCCTGACAGCTAGGAGGGCAAGGGGATGGATAACTGAAGTTTGATTGTAAAGAGCAATGGAGAGTAAATATACACATGGTGATGAACTGAACCCATTTTAAAAGTCCCACAAGGTAAAGAAGAGGCTTGAACTGAGGAAAAGAGAAGAGTAACAACAAGAAAAAGAGTATATTGTACAGAAGATTTAGAACCATGACCTATGTCTCAGGCACCTAATACACTGCAGCCATTCAACATGCAGTTTGCTTCAGGCTCAAAGACTATTGGGCAAACCGTGAAGTAAACAGCAGCCAGACAAAAGAAAAATCATACAGATTAAGGGCCAATGGGTCTTTATTGCAGTGACCATGCACTGTACTTGGGTACAAAATACATTTACAGAGTGATCTATACTGTGTTTATAACATTACATGTGCACTCATGATTATCAAGGCTGGGAAAATGAAATACTGTCTCCAGAACATTTTTTTTTCAAAACTCTTTTCTTCTGAGAAAAACAAGCCAATAACTCTTGCATAATAACACCAAAACCCTCTACCCACTGGCTAGAATGACACTAACAGGAAGCTTGACCAGCTGTGAGCCACTCAATATATCTTACTATGCCAATGACAGAATCATATAATTGTTTGGGTTGGAAAGAAGCTGAAATATCATCATCTGCCCTGTCATGGGCATGGACATCTTTCCCTAGGTCAGTTTGCTTAAAGCTCTGCCAAACCTGACACTGAACACTTCCAAGGATGGGTCATACACAGCTCCTCTGGGCAACCAGTGTCTGACTGCCTTCATAATAAAAATATTCTTAAAGAATCCTTCCTGCAATCTAAATCTACTCTTTTTATGTTTAAAATTCTTCCCATATTCTGTCACTTCAGGCTGTCACTACAGTCCTCCTCCTTCTTTCTTGTAATACCCCTCTAAGTATTGAAAGGCTGCAATAAGGTCTGCCTGCATCCTCTTCTCCAGGCTCAGCAATTCTGCAGCTCTCTCAGCTTTTCTTCATAGCAAGGATATTCCAGCCCTCTGATCATTTTTGTAGCTCTCCTCTGGACCTGTCCTAGCAGGTCCATGCCTCTTTTGTACTGTGGACCCCAAAGCTGGAAATACTCCAGGCGGGTTCTCATCAAAGCAAAGCAGATGGGGAAAACCACCTGCCTCAGAGTGTCAAACGCACATCCTTTTATGCAGCCCAGGATATTGGCTTCCTGGGTTACAAGGAGACAATGCCAGCTAATACTCCCAAGTTCTCTGTAGGGCTGTTCTCAATCCATTCTTAACCCAGTCTGCACTGACACACAGGATTGCATCAACCCAGTGCAATACCTTGAACTTGGTCTTGTTGAAATTCATGGGGTTCACATGGGCACTCTGCATACCTGTCAAGGTCCTTCTGCATGGCATCCTGACCTAAAGCATATCAATAACATCACTCAGCTTGGTGTCAAACCTGTTGAGGGTGCACTGCATCCCACTATTTATGTAATTGATGAGGGTAATAAACAGTACTGGTCCTGGTACGGACCCTTGAGGGACACCAACTACTAGTCATTTCCATTTGCACATTGAGCCATTGACTAATGCTGTGGACGTGGCAATCCAGCTAGTTCCTTATCCACACTGATCCTTTGACTAACTCTGTGGATGTGGCACACAGTTAGTCAAAGGCTCAATATGCAAATCCACATTGTTCCTTATCCACATCAAGCCTATCTCCCGACAATTAAGAGGCAAAAATATCTTGTACAACACTGTCAAATACCTCATAGAAGGACAGAAACATGACATCAGTTGCCCTTCTCTTGTCTGGTAATGCAGTCAGTCCAACATTTGTGAAGGAACAGTTTTCACTTGGTGACGCTACATCACCTGTCTTTAATCACCGCCCTACCCGCCATATGCTTCAACATAGCTTCCAGTATGATTTTTATCATGATCTTAGCAGTTACTGAAGTGAGGCTTGTGGGTAGTTCCCAAAGCCTTTCATTTTACTTTTTAAAAAAAAAGTGAAATCACCTTTTCTTTAGTCCCTGGGAAATTCATCAGACTGTCATAACTTTTATAGTGTGATGGAGTCAGGCTTGGCAACTATGACTATTCCAGCCAACAAAATAAACTGTCCATGTTACTTATGAGAGGCCTGTCAGTCCTAGCATTAATTTTGGATAAGCAATTAATGAGTTCCAAATAGTGGTACTGACAAGTTTCCTACTTTCTGTTGTTACCAACATTTTCTTGGAAGTAATTTGTGGCAGTGACAATGGAAAGATTAAGATTTCCAGCTTGCCTAAAGTGTACCTGATTTGCTTTTAGATTAACAACCTCTGTTCCAACCAGATGAAGTCAAGTAAGACAGATGATGGGTTTCAGTCCTAATCTGGGCTATGGAGTGCTTGCAGAACGGGTTGTTCAGATATTCAGGCAACCCTCATGGGCCTGCAGGGGTCTGAGGATTTGTTTCTGCCTCCTACGCTGCAGTAGAGAGAGCCACTGTAGTGGCTTCCGTGGAGTGTTTGTGGTCCTTCAGCAGGGCCTTCTCTGAGAGCCAGAGAGCAAGATGCCATGCCAGCTCACGAAGGTCTATCCCCACACACAGTGTGGGAGACCTTGCTTAGGAAATTATTGTCTGCCTGCTTCTTCAACAATTTTTAAGCAGGTGTGCCAACTAGTATGACCTTGAACAACATCTGGAATCGTAATGCAACTGGCAATGTGTGGAGCTACTTGCTTTCACATGGTAAACAGTTTCAGCTGTTCTTTGCTGCAGTGCTTACTGGAATATAAGGAAATACAAGAATAGTATTCTTGTATTTTATGCAAGTTTTATGCAAGGCCATACCACTGTTTAGCACAAGTGGTCAGTCACTGTAATAATGCTAACCATGAAAAATTCTCTTGGTATTACACTATTGTGTAAAATTCTATAGGACATAGTCCTTTGTTTCTTGATTGACACCACTGAAATTCTCTGTACCATGCATCTTTCATGTATCACAACTATTCTGGATATAGAGACTTCTCTGTTAGAAGCAAAAACCACACCAACAGACACGCCCCACCTACATCCAAACACAGAAGGTCACATGTGTGTATGCACACACACACAGAAGGAAAAAGATAGGAATTATTGTATTGCGCTTTTTTTCATTTATACAAATGATTGTTTTGTGCTGTCAGATCCAATAATGGACTCTAAGCTTCTGCCCACTTCTCCATGATCCCTTCATGAATCAAAGGAACGATACAAAGCAGGCAACACAAAAACACCACAGTCCATTGGCAGCCTTTGGTACTTAGCAGCCTTTTTGTCAGAGAAGGACAGTTTGCTCAGGAACGTACTGATGTCTCCCCTTTTTTAACACCTTCACAAGCTCTGTTCAGTCTATAGTACCAAGCCTGAGTGATCTGTCTTCACTCTCAGTGCTTCTCATAGTTTAATACCAGCCCACTGATATGAGATATGCAGTTGGGCAGATCATATTTCATCCAGGCTGGTCCATGATATATCCATACCTAACAGTTGCTACATTTTGAAATAAATATTTTCCTTGTTTTTTACCCATACTGCTCATTACATGAGGCCAAAGCTTTCCCATAAACATCCATAATACTGCTTCCTTATCATATTTAATTTGTGCTCAGCATCACGTATTTGAAATATCTATCCATTAGAAAAAAACAAACCTACAAAACACTTTGCTGCAGATGTATTGCTACTGTTGCCATTCATCCTGATTGTGTCATTGCTTCCTTGTATTCTTTCATTTGCCTGTATCCAGTTGGGGTATTGTAAGTCCTTTGAGGCAAGAACCAGCATTTTGCATCCTGTTTGGACAGTGTCTGAAACAGTAAGGCTTCAGTGTCTAACAGGCAGGTAATACAAATAAGCAAATAAAGAATGACAATTTAAGAGATGTGAAGATTCCTTTTTCAAGTGGGCATACCTTTTGTATGGCTAAAGCATGCGTAATGACTGTAAAAAAGAAAAAAATGTCAGCAAAATATTTTCTTTTACCTTTTTCCTATGGTAAACATTTCATGTTTGGCTACTCTTCCTTTCTGAGGCATTCTCTGCAGCCCCAGGAGGGTGACAGTACTGTGGAAAGATGACTTGGTATACATGGAGACAACTGATGTTTTGTATAGGAAAGTGCTGCTTTAACACACTTTTTGGAAGACAACAGAAGTAGACAGAAAACACTATTTTTATTTCTTGTCCTAATCACCTCCTTCAGGATATCAGAGATACACAAATAACTGCTGAGTCTGGAAGTAGGAAAGAGCAATTTCTGCTACCAGGATTATAAGGAGCTTTAAGAATTCATTTCCTTTCACAATTTTCTAACCATGAATTAATTAGCTATATATGGTAATTTCACTTTCTTAATCATTGTCAATATTTGGAAGCTCCTTTTATAGATTTGTGATTAACTTTAATTGTAAACTAATTACACTGTTCATAGTAATAGAGGATCTTGTGGGTTGACAGAGAATCTATAAATGATGCCCAGGAGACAGCAACAGATTGAATACATTCCAGTCTTGTCATCTCCATTTACTAACCAAGAAAGCCTCAGGACACCTAGTGCTCAATCTTGGGAGCTATTTTTGCTTCCATTAAAAAACTGAGAAAGAATTTCAGCTGCCAGCTGAAATGACATAGGTGAACTTTCTGCTTCCTTCAAGTTTAAGCAAGGTGATAAGAAAGAAAAAATGGAACACAATGACAGACAGCACTAGCTCAAATGAATTGCTTCTTTATGTGGTGGAGAATGGATTCAGTGCAGCTGTCTGAAAAAAGTCTTCATTCCTCATGCCTATTTTCTAAGAAAATAAAGCTGAAGATTCAGAAGAACTAGGGAATAACAAAGCACCCACCCTAGCAGAAGTGGGATTCAATCATAGTTCCTGCATTATTTTCTATTTTTTTTCCTTGTTTCATCACTTATTTTATCTGTTGATACATTCCCCCTTTTTTTGTAAATATTTCCATCCACTGCTGATCACTTTTCATTTCCCCAGAAAGCTTTGCTATCACTAAAACTTATATTCTGCTTCAAGTTTCAATTATATTAACTGTAAATATTGGAGTATTTTCCTGCTTTCATTGCATCAGAATACAAAATCATTGCTCTGCAGCAGTGTACAGCTTGCCATTTTGGGCTGTTTGCAAAGTACAGTTTGTGTGAGTACAGCTCTCCCCAAGCTAAAACTAGGCAGTGCACCGTCAAAGGGCAGAGTGAGCAAGAACAGAAAAAAATCGTCATTGGTAGGGGATGACCCAAAATATGTCCAGTATGTTCCTAAGAAGCTCACAGAAAGCCTTGTGGTAACTAGATAATAGGAATGGACCAGGTAATAACAACTTTCAAGGACTAGCACACACGGACACTTGGACACTGATACAGAATATAAGGACATTGAAGAACTGGAAGTTTAGTCCACAATTCTGGGAAAAAAAGGGGACAGTCAGAATGAAACAAATGAGCAGATACATGCAGAGTTATAGCTTCTATAGCCAGCCTCATAAATTACATGATTCCCACAAGATAAACTCCACCAGTGTGCACTTAGAGTGTTTCTGAAATAGTTGACCTTCTCAGTCCAGAAATGTAACATGATTCCATCTCTGTGCATCTTACTTGCCCTGGTTAGATTAGAGTTGTGCCTTGGAAAACAGGTTAAAAGCAAAGGGTATACATATTGTGGTGGTTGTTTTCAGTCTTGCACTTCATCTGTGAGATTTGAGAGAATCCCACTTGCCAAATGGACTGATCACACTGAGACTTTGACACTAGATTCGTTGCTATGGAATAAAGAACAAATGCCTTTCTTTTACCTGATAAGGAAAAATTTGGAAAGTCTTGTGTTGGCTGATACATTGCCAGTTCTGTTCACATTGGAGTCAGCACAGATATATCTAATTAATGTTATTCTTTTTTCTGTACTTTCATCATCAACAAAACAGTTTCTTTGTCTGAGGTTTATTGTTTTGTCCTCTTTAAAAAAGCAAGCAGACACTGGTTATTAGTTACATTTAATTCAGGTTAGTACTACCTCTTCTTTCTTTTCTCCAGATGTCAAGATGTGCCCAACTGATGTACTCCTGTCATCTCACTCCAGTGTTTCACCTGGTGAGATCATGAGGAGACAGGCTCCAAGATAGGGGCACTGTGAACTTTTCACCCACGTGGGGCCTAGGGCAAACTTGAACAGGAGACTCATCCTTTACAGTCTGCTTGGCAGTCTTCTCTGTTGTAACTATATCCTATCAGTAGGCGTATCAGTAGATGTTTTAGATTCCCTAGCTACAGGTAAGTAGGCTATTATCACTGTCACAGCTGTTTGAAAGTAAAACCACTATTGACCACTCAGGAAAATATGTAACCAGAGTAGAAAGACCTGGATGAAAGGAAGCAGAGAAAAAAAGACAGGCTTTTCTCTGAGAAAACAACTCTACGTATATTTACTTTCGCAGAAGAGAGCAATACAGTGGAAATAAAAAAAAACTGTGAAGAGAGCAGTCCTGAATTTTTCATCTGTCTCTTCAACAGTCTTCTGATGTCTAAAATAGGTCAGCCTTTAAAAAGCTGTTATAGATACAGATACCACAGATTTTATCACAGAGGAATTAGGGCTAGAGGACCTGCAATATCTCAGTGGCATAAAATCTAAAATTTATTCTCTAAGTGGGATCAAAAATTTTTCTATTCTCCCACTGAGACACACACACATGCATAGAGTCACAGAATAAATTACACTGGAAAAGACATCTAGGATAGTCAATCCAACTATTAACCTAACACTGCCAAGATGACCACTAAACTAGAACCCTAAGCACCATATCTATGGGTCTCTTAAATACCCCAAGAGAAGGTGACTCAACCACTTCCCTGTGCAGCCTGGTCCAATGCCTGACCACCCTTTCAGTGAAGAAATTTTTCCTAATGTCCAATCTGAACCACCCCTATGCAATTTGAAGCCATTTCCGTTTCCTCTACAGCTTGGTACTTGGGAGGAAACCAACTCCTAGTTCACGACAACCTCCTTTCAGATAGTTACAGAAAGTGAAAAAGTCCCTTAGCATCTTTCTTTTCTCCAGGCTAAACAACCCTAGCTTCCTCAGCTACTCCTCTGGAGACTTGTCCCCCAGACCCTTCAACAGCTTTGTTGACTTTTTCAGGACTTGCTCCAGCACCTCAACATTTTTCCTTTAGTGAAAGTCCCAAAACTAGTCACAGGACTCAAGGTGTGGCCTCACCAGTGCTGAGTACAGGGGGACAATCCCTGCCCTGGTCCTGCTGGCCACACTGTTGCTGGTACAGGCCAGGATGCCATTGGCCTTCTTGGCCACCTGGGCACACCCTGGCTCATGTTCAGCTGCTGTCACCAGTACCCCCAGGTCCTTTTCCTGTGGGCAGCTTTGCAGCCACTCTGCCCCAGCCTGTGGGTTGTTGTGACCCAAGGGCACAACTAAATATTTTCTTTTGTCAGATGTCACACCACTGGCCTCAACCTGTTGATCTAGCCTGTCCAGATCCTCCCAAATCAACACTCCTGCCCATTGTGGTGTTGTCTGTCAGTTTACTGAGGATGCACTTAATCCACTCATTCAGATCATCCATAACAATATTAAGCAAAACTGGCCCCAGTTCTGAGCCCTGGGGAACACCACTGGTGACCGGCCACCAGCTGGATGTAACTCCATCCACCATCACCATCTGGGCCCGGCCATACAGCCAGATTTTCACCCAGTGAACAGTGTGCCTGTCCAAGCCATGAGTAGACAGTTCCTCCAGGGGGATGTTGTGGGAAAATGTCAAAGGCTTTAATAAGTTATAGGCACACAAAATCCACAGCCTTTCTCTCATCCACTAAGGGTGTCACCCTATCATAGAAGGAGATCAGGTTGATCAAGCAGGCCTTGCCTTGCACAAACCACAGCCTGGCTGGCTCTGACACTCCTGGGTTGTTCCACACTTGCCATGTGATGGCAGTCACTCAGGATGCTCTTCTCCATGACCTTCCTCAGTACAGAGAAATAGGTCTGCAGTTCCCCAGTCCTCCTTCTGGCCCTTCTTGTGTCACATTTGCCAACTTCCAGTCACCTGAAACCTCCCCAGTTAGCCAGGACTGCTTCTAAAAGATGCAAAGTGGTTCAGCAAGCATTTCCACCAACTCCTTCAGTACCTTTAGATGAACCCCACCCAGCCCCATAGACTTGTGGGTATCTAAGGGGAGTAGCAGGTAGCTGACCATTTCCTCTTGCCTTGCAGGGCTTCTTTCTGCTCCCCATCCCTGTCTTCCAGCTTTGGGGGCTGGGTCCTCACAGAACAACTGCTCTGAGGCCAAACACTGAGGCAACTGACTGAGGCAAAGAAGGCATTAAGTACCTCAACCCATCAACCTTTTCCTCATCTCTTGTTAGTACGTTTCCCCTTATATCCAATAATGAAGATTCTCCTTCACCTTCTTTCTGTCACTAATGTACTTATAGATACATTTTTTTATTGTCTTATATTACAGTAGCCAGATTAAGTTCTACTCTGGTTTTGGTCCTTCTAATTTCCTCCCTGAATAACTTCCAGACATGCTGTAGTCCTCCTGAGTGTCTTCTTAGAAAGGTCAAAAATTTTCATAGAATTGTAGAGCCATTGAATATCCTAACTTGGAAGGGACTCACTAAGATCTTTGAATCTAGCTCCTGGCCCTGGACCATCCCCTGCTGAACCAGAATCACATCACGTGCTTGAGAACATTGTCCAAATGTTTCTTGAACTCTGTCAGGCTGGTGCTGCCGACCGCTTCCCTGGGGAGCCTGTTTTAGTGCCCAAACACCCTCTGGATGAAGAACCTTCTCCTGATATGCAACCTAAACCTCCCCTGACACAGCTTCAGGCCATTCCCTCAGCTCCTGTCACTGGCTGCCAGAAAGAAGAGATCAGCGCCTGCTCCAGTGCCTTCCCTCATTAGGAAGCTGTGGACTGTGTTGTAGTCTCCTCTCAGGCTCCTCTTCTCCAGGGTGAAGAAGCCAAGTGATATCAGCCACTCCCCCACATGGCTTCCTCATTATGCCCTTCACAATCTTCAGCTCCCTCCTTTGGACACTATCTAATAACTGTATATTTTCTTATCCTGTGGCACCCAAAACTGCCCCCAGCACTGGAGGTGAGGCCGCCCCAGTGCAGAAGACAGCAGGACAATCCCCTCCCTCACCCAGCTTGCGATGTTGTGCCCAATGCCCCCCAGGACATGGTTCGCCCTCCTGGCTGCCAGGGCACTGCTGACCCATATTCATCTTGCCATGGACCAGGATTCCCAGGTTTCTTCTTATATTCCTTACTTGCAGCCAAAGGTCTCTGTTCAGCCAAGTTTGTCTACTTCCCCAATGGCTCATATTTTAGCAATGACGACAGCCTGCTCCTGAGACTTTTAGATTTCCTTCTTAAAGAATGTCCAACTTTCATGGACTATTTTGCCCTTCATAACTCCCTCCCAAAGGAGTCTCTCAACCAGTCTCCTACACAGGCCTAAGTTTGCCCTCTGGAAGGCCAAGGTAGCACTTTTGCTGAATCTGCTCCTCACTCCTCTGAGAATAAAAAAATGTCATTTCACAGGTGCTGTGCCCAAAATGACCTCCAATCTTCGTATCACTCACGTCCATTCTGTTCAAAAACAACAGGTCTCTGTTGGATCCCTCACCAGCTATGTCAGGAAGTT
>VXBT01013137.1:0-28080 GCA_013400235.1 Oriolus oriolus
CAGAATCCAGAACTTTCCCTTGTGGAACTTCACATGGTTGCTGATTGCACATCTGTCTACCTTGATGAGGTCTCTCTGCTGGGCCTCCCTGCCTCTGAGGGAGTCAGTAGCTTCTCCCAGTTTAGTGTTGGTAGCAAGCTTACTCCATATACCTCTGAGTTCTGCATCCAAGTCGTTGATGAAGATGTTGAAGAGCACAGGGATGAGGATGGGGCCCTGGCAAATCCCACTAATGACCAGTTGCCAGCCTGATGTCACCCCATTCACTGTAATGCTTTGTGCCCGACCCATGATGGGTTTCTGATCCATCGCACGACGTGTTCGTCCAGCTGTGTGCTGAACATTTTGTCCATAAGGACACTGTGAGAGACAGTACCAAAAGCTTTACTGAAATTCAAAACGAGTACATAACTGGCTTCCCTTGATCAACTGGGTGGGTACTTCATTGTAAAAGGAAATTAAGTTTGTCAAGCAGAATATCCCCTCATGAACATGAAGTCTTTGTAGACATGCATTTTGCTGTCCTTTTATCTGATGTATGTGGTTCAAGATGAGCTGGTCCAGAGAGATTTTAGTGCTAGCCAATCATTCTAGCTGATTTCAAAGAACCTTTCAATCAAGGGAATGGAAAGCTCTCTTTGATCATCTCTAAAACCAACATATGCAGCTAGATTTTTCTGTGTTTCCTTTTCCCTCTATAGCCACAGCAGTAATTGCTGAGCTTCTGGCTTTACTTACAATAATGAACGTGCTCTTAGTTTATCATGTATTTCAGCTTTATGTTTTCTTCTATCCTTAAAAAAACTATATTAAGACACAATTTGCAGGGCCACATTAAACAAAGAGAAAAAAACCAACCCAAAAACCTAAGTGGAGGATTATATTTCATCCTTAGCCCTTTCTGCTATGTTTGAATATTTATATGGCCTGTTTCTGTACTATCTAGTATTGGCAACCCAACAATTTTATTTAGAGACAAAGCCTTTTTATGTTTGTGTTTACATTGTGCTTTTGGAGTGTCTTCATTATTCAGTGCATGCTCTAAATAATGCTGATGGAGGCAGGGGGAAGCCTTATCCTGTGCACTGGAAATTTATACCATCTTCTTGGGACCTTTCATCTTGTTGAATATATTTCATTAATTTTGTTTACTTCATCTCTTCTTCCACTATGTGTCCTCAGAAAGAGAGGGAAAGAGGAGTCTACAGAGACAGAACAGATCAGACACTACTGGAGCCGTGATGCAATCCTCTTGCATTTTGAATATCTGCATTTCCTTTCCACCTTGTCCCTCGCAGACAGAGAATGCAGAGCAGCTTGAAAGAAATAATCAGGCTTTTATTATCATAGAATCATAAATATACAGAAGATTCTTAGTTGGAAGTGACCCACAAGGATCATAAAGTCCAGCTCCTGGACCTGCACAGGACAGCTCTCACAAACCTGAGAGCATTGTCCAAGCACTTCTGGAACTCTGGTAGGCTTGATGGTGTGACCCCCTTCCTGGGAAGCCTGTTCCAGTGCCCAACCACCCTCTGGGTGAAGAACTTCTTCCAAATATCCAACCTAAACTTCCCCTGATTCAGCTTCAGGCTATTCCCTCAGGTTCTGACACTGTCACCACAGAGAAGGAATCAGCGCCTGCACCTCTGATTCCCCTTGTGAGGAAGGTGTAGAGTCTGAAGAGTAAAATCAGATATTGAGATTCCATGGTCAGAAATTTTGTCACGGCACTGTATTTACATTCAGAAAAAAAGTCAGAATACAAGGGGAATGTAAGTTTTTGCTTAAGGGAAAGCTTCTGAAATCTTTATCAACTAAGGGGGAGTGGCAGAGAATTGGAAAGTTGCTGGCAGAGGTTGTTAACCAATCTGGCAGAGTTTTGAAAGATGCATGTATAAAGAGGAAAAAACACATTAAGTCAGATTAACAAGATTCAAAGTCTCTTCTGAGAAGAAACTAGTTAAAATACATGATGTTATGTAATGAAGTAATTAAAAAGGCTACCCATCCGTAAAGCCAGAAAACCTCACATGTTCCTGGGACGCCACAGTCTAACTATGCTACACATGTTCTGAGAAACTCATGTAAGTGCAGCCTTCAGCTATGGTTAGAACAAAATCTACAGTAAATGTACTGAGCTGTGACTGAAGCAGCACTAAGAGGAGAAAGGAACATAGGTGCATAAAAATTACGTTGCTTGTGTAGGACTGGAGGAAGGAATCATTTGTTCATTCCCCTGCCTAACTGGGCACAGTCCTGAAAGGTATTTGTGTGCTATTCCCTATGCCAAGAGTTTCTGTTGAAATCATAAAATTCCGTAGGCATTCTATTTCCAGTTACGTTTGACCTCAAATACCATGTCATTGCTACCACAAGGGGTTTTCTTTCCTTCTAGTCCACCATATCTACAGAGAGATTACTCCCATTCTGATTTGGTATTTTTACTTGTGTGCTGATGCCTACTCAGATGACACTTAACATCCTCAGAGCCCTAGGAAGTAAAGGTTAAAAATGGATTGGAAATATAACCAATAACTTTTCCTCATCTACTGTCCTGAGGACTGGGAATTCGGGCAGTGACTCAATTTGCTTTGCAGCTCAGTCCATTCAGGTTGCAACCTGTTACTGAAACTACCTCTAGTTCCTTAAAGGGCTGCTCAAAACAGCTTTCAGCTGTTTTTTTGCCCTAAGCTGGTCGCAGTCTCCTGCATAGCTCTTTCTTCTGTGCACAGGTTAAGAGGGCTCAGCCTCTTTCTGTCCTGTTTTAGAAACCTTCCCTTCTGTTCTGTCCAAGCACATCTGCTAGTGTTGACGTTATTGAGGGGCTTTTCTCTGTCTTCACCTGTGTCACGCTGTATAAATGCAAAGAATTTTTCACAGTGTCATAGATAGTCAACAGATACAGGTGCAATGACTGTCATGGTGGGCAAAAGACGTAGAGATTGAGAAGGACAGATTTGCTATGGCAGACAGAGAGAGACTTCTAGAGAGAAATTACTCCACAAACCAAGAGAGAAGCTCAATATTTTCAACTTTTAAATGGTTTCCCTTTTTTTGAACCTGGAGGAAGTACTGTGTCAGCTATCTTGTGTAACACATTTTTATTAAAACTGTTTTCTCCTTCCTTAATTTTTCTCACTACTATTTTTTTTCTTCTAGTTCTCTCATTTTGTTAACCTTCCATATTTTTTTCTTACTCCCTCCCCCTCCATTTATTTCCAGGTATGACTTAACTTCTTTATTCTCCTGATGACCTTTCCACATTATTCATGGTATTTCCCTGACCTCTTCCCTGTTCTACTTACTTGTATGTTATTTCCCTATTTCTCTTGATAGCTCCCCTTGGACAATCCTTCGTCCAGCCTTTGCTATTGAACTTAGGGATAAGTGCTGGTTTTTTTCAGTGCTTCCTCTCTGTGCAGAAATTTAAGGCAGAGACCAGTTTATGAGCAGCAGTGAAGAATGCATTTTAAATGGAGTCTATGGTCAATTTATTGTTTAGGTTCAGCTCAGTAGCAGTGCCTGTACAATTAGAGATGGAGAAAAGCTTGGTTAATCTTAATTGTTTTTTTCCTACTACCAATCCCACATCCCACACCCACTTCCTGTCTTATACCAAAGGAAAGCAGTGGAGACCAAGAGGAGATGGAGACAAAAAAGTTGGTGATATCTATTAATTTAATTAATTTTGAGCAAGAAAACTAGGGCAATAGCCCCACTGGAAAGAGTTTTTCAGATTTGACTTGGACTTCATCACATCATAGGAACATTTATGGATTCTGATACCTCTACAGCCATGCAAACACATACAACAAAGAGAGACACACACTTACACTTCTTTGAAGAAATATATGGAAATATAACTTGTGCTCTACTCTCATTCCACAAATATTTCCTTTTTCTTTTTTTTTTCTTTCTCCTATTTTCTTCTGTAATTCTTGAATCAGAACGTGAGTCTTAAAGCCTAGGAATACAATGTATTTAGTTGATCATAATTTATATTAAGGTCTGGACTTAACTACCCACAGTGCCATAACAGTGACTTTAAAAATTAATTAATCAACTATTATATTAATAAATACTTTTTTCATTTGGTTTTACTTGGAACATTATGCTAGTCATTATCGATTCTGGTTGTTCTGAGTTTTACATTTAAATGTCCGTATCTTGGAGCCAGTATTAAGCCATTTGATATAAACTGGTGCAAATAAATTGGAAGGATCCCAGTAAGTGAGTTTAAAACACCCTGCTGTTATATAGAAGACCTCTGTTGTTTTAATTCTTCCTAATGCCACACTCAGCCACCATTTTAGTTTACTGAAAGATCTGAAAACAAATACTGGTCTTTGACAGATTTGGCTGTAGAGATGGTTTTATGGGAATCTGGTCTAGAAAGTCACTGATTTTTCTGTATATGGTGAAATGATTTAATGAAACAACTTGGATGCAAAGGAATGGATGGAACCAAAGTATTTTTTTGATAAGGTATGATGTGAGGAGAAGAGAAGAGAACTAAAAGGAAAAAGGGAGCAAGAAAAAGAAAAGAGCCAAAAGATTATTGAGGAGATGTAAAATCAAAGTCTATTAATATGCTGCAAATAATAAAATGAAGTATACCATTAATTATCTAATAGTTTATATTACTTTATTATAGAAAATAACATTGTTTTGTGTGTATTACTGCTTTCAAAATAACCAGCAATAAATTAAATACATATATTTGTTCAGATGGATGTGACATAAATTTCCAGAATTATGGAAGTCTAGGAGATTTCAGCAGGATTAGTATTTTGCTGGCTTTGTTATATGATAAATCAGCAGCACGCAAAGGTGAAGATTTTGTGCATTTATATAGAAGCCTCTTGGATATTCTGGGAAGGGCCAATTCTCAGGTAAGGAAACCAGGCAGGTTAAACTGATGTCCAGGATTTTCATATTTGTGTCAGTTTCTAGTGCTAGGCAAACATAGACACAGAATAGACCAACATTTACCTGAGGGATGCTTTGCTTCTGAGATGGATTAACCTTCCAAGTGTATTTTTCTTATAAATTCTGCAATGGCTCTAGTGTCACCGTTGTTCACTGTGGACATACCTTAACAAGTATTAATGACAGTGAATGCAAGCACTGGAATAAATCTTCTGGAGCAGACAAATCCCTTCACACTTAAGGGAAAGCAACAGTGCAGTGTTTCCACAGTGTAAAGCACGATTGCATGACCTATATCCAGTACAGGGAGCAAACAGATTGCAGGAGCCCTGAGCTATATCCCCCCAAAAGCCAACTACCACTTGCAGCATAGTGTCTCACTCAGTGTTAAACTGGGGATTCTTATATTCTGCGGAGTTTCAGAGGTTAGATGTGTCAGCCTAAAGTTTTGCATCTCCATTTAGCTATGGCAGGTCAGAAAGAGGCTGTACAAATCAAACCAAACTCACTCTCAATATTTCTATCAGTGAATGTAATTTCAAAAACCACCACAGAAATCTTGCCAGTCACTGGAGAATCTACGAATACTTGAGTTGTGCTAAAGTTATTCTGACTCCATATGGTATGAAATCAGACTTTTGTTGCTGTGCCAGCAATGAAAAGCATAATACTGGCAGCAACTCCAGAAAGTTGTGCAAAGTTGAAGTGTCAATTGCATCTTTAGACGTCTAGAAGATATCTAATACAAAGTTAGAAAATTTTATAGTTGGTTTGGGTTTTTTGGTAGTGTTTTTTGTTGTTGTGGTTTGCATGTTGGTTTTTTTTTCCCAGCATTACTAGTCTTCAAGCATAAAGTCATCACTATATGAGGTTGTAAGAAGCCATCAAAGTAGTCAATGTTCTCATAGATGATTTGTGATTTTTAGTTTGCAGAATGAGTCTGCTTTTAGTAAAGTGCCATCAAACTGATCAATTTATGTTTTGACAGTTCTGTATGTCAGTTCTAAGGCCATTCAAAATCAGAGGCATATATTGAATGGACAGTTAAGAAATTACGTTTGTGGTAACCTTTTCAAAAAAGCACTGTAAATACTGAATTGTTTATCTGCTGGTTTAAGAGTTAGTTTAGTTACTTCAATAGTGTCCCTTTTAGCTTTAGGAGCACCTATTTATTGAAATCATTAAACCCATTATGATGAATAATCACAGCATTACAGAATCAGAATGGGTCAGGTTGGAAGGCACCACAGTGGGTCATCTGGTCCAACCTCCCTTCTCAAGCAGGGTCACCTTGGAGCACGTGGCTCGGGACCGAGTCTGTACGGACCTTGGATATCTCCAGTGAGGGATAACCCATAAACTCTCTGGGCAATCTGTTCCAGTGCATGGTCACCCATACAACAAAGAAGTTCTTCCTCATATTCGGAGGGGACTTGCTGTGAATATTTGATATAAGGCATAATGAAAACATTGTAAGGTTTCAAAATATAAAAATATATATGTATATCTTTATCCCTTTTTCTTTAAAGGCTTCATCCACCTTTCAGAAGGGATGCTAAAAACCATCTTGATTTGAAAAGTTTGATTTCTTTTGATTGAGAGGTGTATGAAGTTGAGCTGGACTCTATTTAATAGGTTTATCATTAGGGAAGTAGAGTGTATGATGTGGGAAAGAGAAGGAAGGGGAACTCAAAGCAAGGTTACGTTTTGATCATGTCTTGAATTTTCTTTGAGAAGAGTTATGTACTAAATAAACTTTGTATTCATTAAGTGTAAAGTGGTCATTCTGAAAAAAATCCAAATTAATGCATTTTTTTCAGTTTGTTCCATTTTGTGAGCATGGTGAGAGTTGCTTGTATTTTAATTATATGGTAAAGACCAGTAGGCATGTCTTCCTTTGTTGCTGATTCCTTCTGGTTTCAGATAACTGGCAGGTTATACTGAAGCTTAAACAAAAATACTTTTAAAATATATCTGTTTCTATTCTAAAATTGGTCCCTCAGCTAATGGTTTCATTCTGCTTCAGCTTTCAAAGGTTAAATAAATATGCTGCTGATCAAAATATTTGGTTTTCTCTATGGTTTGTCATGTTACTTCCATATCTTTCTCTAACATTTTAGCCAAAGTCTGTTTCCCTCTACAATTTACAAATTAAAAAAATTACATCTTTTCAGTTTAGATTCAAAAGACAAAAAACAAGCAACTCAATTTTCCTATCTTTGCTTTATTAAAATCTGTAGGGATCACAACTATATTGCTAAGAGGAAAGCAGAAGATACAGATGTGTGCGTTAGAAGGGATAGAAAATGTGGAGTCTGCTTGGAATTTACACTTGAGTGGGTGGATAGGAAGGTATGCAACCCAACAGTTTTAGTTCAGAAAGCAGGAAAGATTTAGATGAACCCTGGATGTGAAATCTGACTGACCACCTCTAAGAAAAACTGAAAAACCAACAAACCAAAACCAAACCAACAAACAACACAAGAAAAAAATTCTAATTTAATTAAATATGCGCCCTTTCTGCTGGGAATGAGCATGAGCTCTGTCTATAAGTAAAATTAGTAGATAATTTTTCAGTATTCGCAAGAATATGGATGAACAATAATGAAAAGTTTTAATATTATTTCCTAAAATATTTCCTTTACCACTATTTTGATCACTTCAGAACTCTCCAAGGCTCTTTTTTTAAACTATTAATATGAAAAGGATTCCTGCCTTTGTACTAAATCATGTCTGTTTTTCTATGAAAATGCTGACTGACTGCCAAGTTGATCAGCTTGCAGTGCTTCTACAGGTCTAAAGGTATACGTGCAATGAAATTTGATTAAGAGTTTCATTTTATGGTCACTCAGCTTGTCTTTTCCCTTCTTTGCAGTGACATTGGTGAGTTGTTCTGTACAAGTTTTGCAAGGTGATGCAGTGGAAATTGTAATGTAAAACATGGTGTAATAAGAGAGTTAAAAAACATGGTACAGCTAAGTAAATTTATCCCGTCTATAAATACCAGAAAAATCTTGTTATCAATCTGTTAAGAAAGAATAACTTTATTTAATGAGTACAAATCTCTGCCTAAGAGCTCATCAACTCTAAGCAAATATTTCATTTTATGTCTAAAATTAACCGGGAATGCTAGTTTCCCTTTTTTTCTGTGCTCTCCTGCTACACAAAGGAGTACGAAATGGAGTTGTATGGTAGTTGGAAACTCTCAGATGTGTTTTGCAGAGGTAGTTCTCCTCCACTGCAATTTCAAAATCCTGAGGTTGTTAGAATGTACATGAGCTACCAAAGCTACATAGAAAAAATGCAAAGCTATGGGTCCCCAAATCACTATAAATGACTAGACATACTAATTTCATTTGTATGGAGTGGTAAGTAAGAGTTAATCTAGCAGACATTGTGCTATCCTATATCTTTGCCTAAACTCTACAAATATTTTTTAATTTACTTGATGATCTGATTACAAATCCCTGGATTTTTAATGTCACTGGAAATCAAACCACAAGAACCATGGAAATCAATTACAGAGTTTTCAGTTCTGCTTGTAATTACTCATGGTCTTGGATCCCATAATGAATCTTGTATTCTAATTCAGCAAGAACGTAAGTGAACATAATGTTGACAACAAAAGATAAACACAGGAAAACTAGTATTAAAGGGTTTCAGAACTCTAATGAACTCTGTAATGACTTAGGAAAACTGGCCAGTTTGCTCTGCCCTTTCTTTCTCTGTATTGCAAAATTATGTGCTAGTTTGGGCTGGGATAGAGTTAATTTTCTTCACAGTAGCTGGGATGGGACTGTGTTTCAGATTTGTGATGAAAACAGTGCTGATAATTCAGAGATGCTTTCATTACTGCTGAGCAGGGCTTACAAAGAGCCAAGGCATTTTCTGGTTTTTACCCCTACAACAGTGATGAGGCGGGTGTGGTACAAGGGTTTTGGGAGCAAAGCTGTGACGGGTGACCCCAAATCACCCAAGGGATATTGCATATGACCATATGATGTCATGCAAAGAGGGACTGGAATTTTTTACGCCAGTCTCTGCCCTGAGATTGAAGGTCCCAAGAGATACAAGAAGAGCAATCTCCAGTGAAAAATGAAAAGAAAGTTGTTGACTGCTTCAGCCTTCCCCATGTCAGCTGTCATCAGATCCCCTGTCTTATGGGGGTACGATTTCTTTGTCTTCCTTTTCTGACTAATGTACCCGCATGAAGCCCTTATTACTTTTCTCATCCCCTGCCAAATTTAGTTACGGCTAAATTTGTCCCTTAGCTTTTCCAATCTCGTGCCTACACTCCCAACCCATATCTCCATAATCTTCCAAGGATGTGTGTCCCTGCTTCTACTCTCTGTCCTTCTTCCTCTTGTGCTTCAGCTCAGCCAAAAGATCTTTATTCATATGTGCTGGTCTCCAATTGCCCTTGCCTGATTTCTTGCATAGGCTTGTTCTCTAAGAGAAATGTCATTAAATGTCTGACAGATCTCTTCTGCTCCTTTATTCAAGAGGGCAGTTTTGCAGAATGTCTGTCCCATCCACCAGTTCCTTAGCAGCTACTTTCCCGAGGTTTAAGGTCTTTACTGTGCTTTTTGCTTGGCCTATATCCCTTGAAATAGTGAATTTCACCAAGGCACGATCACTGCAGCCCAGGCTTCTACCAATATTGAGCTCTCCAATAAATACAAGACTGCAAACTTTAAGAATAGCTACAAATGTAAAAATCTTCCTTGCAGGAGACTTTTGTTTGTATCAAATTACAGGGATGGAACAATAAAATTAAGTTGAACCTGACCAATACCCAAAACTTTTCAGTTAATTTTTTTCAGTCTTTGGAATTTCAACACATTAATGCTAAATATTACAAAGAAAAAGTACCTGCTAACTGATAGTGAGTGTATGATGTTTTCATTATCTTGAAGTAATAGTGGAATAACTGTATGCAACATTTTACTGTGTAGAAGTGTAACGTAAAACAGAAGAAACATCAAGGCATAATGCCCTGCAGGTGCCATCAAGATCTGTGTGTGTAAGGCTCCTGTAAGCCAAAGAACTTTCCTGCCTCAGTCAGTACAAGCACAGACACGTTTGGAACTGTTTGCAGAAGTCATTTCCAAAGCGTCTTGATTTGATTAACCAAACATCAGTGTTTGCAAATGTTGAATGCCATTTCAGGGGAAGTGAGTGGGAGCAGTGTCAGCATCAGGGTTTCTTTATAAACAAGTGGTGGTCTCTTCACAACAGATAGAGGAGGCAACCTTTGTTTGCAAATTGTACTGTCAAAGGGAGAAGGCAAGGTGAATAATAGATGAGGCTATTTCAAGATCTGACAACTGCAGTATTTCAAGTAACTGTATTTTTCACTTTTGCTTGAAATCAACTCATGAGAAGGAATTTATTCCTTTTGCAGCCCAGCATCACTCCAGTAAGACTTTCAGAAGTAAGTATGAGGTGATGTGTTATTTGCTAGCTTATGCAGTGCACTCATTTCATGACGGAATTACAAATAACATTTGGGAAGGCCATTCTTGTCATAACCTGGAAGTAAAGCAGTCTCAAACAGAGATTACATTTCTAGTTTTGAGATGATCTCAAAAGTTTCAAAGCAGTATTTGCTACATTAGAGGTTGGAGAAAGACTACAATAGCTTACAGAATATGTTAAGTTGAAGGAGACCCACACAGATCATCAAGTCCAACACCTGCCCCTGCTCAGCACCATTCCCGAGAGTCACACCGTGTCCCTGACAGCATCATCCAAACGCTCTTTGAACCCTGTCAGGCTTTGTGCTGGGACCATTTCCCTGGGCAGCCTGTTCCAGTGGCCAAACACATGCAGAACATTTTCCTAATATCCAACCTAAACCTCTCCTGACACAACTTCAGGCCATTCCCTGGGGTTCTGTCACTGGTCACTACAGAGAAGAGATCAGTGTCTGCCCCTGCTCTTCCCCTCACAAGGAAGTTCCAGACTGCAATGAGGTTTCCCCTCAGTCTCGCCTTCTCCAGGCTGAGCAAACCAAGTGACCTCAGCCTCTCTTCATTTGTCTTCCCCCAAGTCCCTTCACCATCTTCATAACCCTCTTTTGGACACTTCATAATAGTTTCATGTCTTCCTTATATTGTGGTACCCGAAACTGCTCACAGGACTTGAGGTGAGGCCGCCCCAGCCCAGAGCAGAGCAGGACAATCCCCTCCCTTGCCCGGCTGGCGATGCTGTCCCTGATGCCCCGCCAGGACACTGCTGGCTCATGTTCAACTTGCTCACTGACCAGGACCCCCAGGCCCCTTTCCACGGCACTGTTTTTCAACTTCCCTTTTCCCAGTCTGTACATGTACCCATGGTTGCCCCATCCCAGATTCTTAGATATACTGTCCCATAAAATGGACTGGACTGGTGAGTGATTGTATGAATTGGTGTTGTGTATTGCAATTCTTCTGCACTTTGAGGAAGTCACGTAGCACTCTCTATATCCAGACTTTTTCCTACTCTTGCAATACAAGCACTTTTTACTTTACACTGAGGATTTTTATGTGACTTATAAATCTCCTCCAGGGGGTGTGGTTATCATAAGATAATCACACCCTTGGGGGATTAAAACCACTTATCTCTGGATCATGACTTCTAATATCCCAGGGGTGTGATTATCTCAGGAAACTCACACTCTCTGTCATGCCTAATTGCTTAATTATTACAGTGGCAAGTTCACACTACTATGTAGGAGTGAAGGTTGTGTCAGCAGTTCTCTTAGAAATTTCTGTTTTCAGAAATCTGCCGTGAAAAATCTGCTTCAGGCTGAAGCAAAAAAAATATTCTGCCTGGGAGCAAATACCTCTACCAGATTTCTAAAAATTATCTTGATTATATTTTAGCAATATCAGTGAGAAATAAAAGTTAACTTTATATGTTTATGTTACAATCGACATTCAGCCAAGGTTCTGACAGGGAATTAAATGGAATCAAAGATAACCTCATTTGCTGAAAGATATTTATAATTATGTAATGATTCAAATTCACAAAGTCTTTGGGGCAAAAGTATAGAGGGTTCACATGTTTCTCTGAAAGTTTATTATGGCTTCAATAAGAGTCAAGAAGGAATCAAACTTACTGAATTATAGCACTAATGAATCCAACTCGGTTGGACTGCACTCAGTGAGCACATAAGTACAAACTGAATTTCTTAACCAGGTTCCGAGAAACACTGATAACATGGATCTACAGCCAGAAATTCTTGCTTGTACAAGTTTCAAAATTTAGACATATCTTCTAATTGCAGTCAAAAAACTTGCCAATTTATATTTTAAGAGCTAGGAATTGCTGTTCTTTTTAATTTTTAATCTTGAATAGAAAAAGGAAGGTTAGCACACAATGTGCTGGTGTTCTTGCCCCATAGCTTAAGTATATCTAAAATAATGCTAGTAATGGTAACTCTGCAATGTATTTTGTACTTTAAGCAGTTTAAAATATTCTATCTGTTTTACATGAAAAGTTGATTTTCAAATGTTTAATGTTCAAATAGGCTCATGGGAGTTTATGGCCATGAGTCTATTTTTTCCAAATAAAATTTAACAAACACACAATATATATCATTGCCTTTTATTTTTACTTTAAGCAAATGCAAAAAGACATGAAAATATCTATATTTTGAAGGATTTTATTAAGACCCTGTGTGGAAAAGGACAGTGTACAGAGAATTTGAAAATAAATCAATGCTATAATTACTTTTTTTTTCTTGCAAAATAAAATATAAAATTCATCATTTTATGGAATGTTATTTACAATTCAAAAATGATGCAGAAAAGCCATTAAATTTCTGTCTCCGTATTTCCTGACAGAACAGGACCTGAACTGATTGGAACGGCAAGATAAAACCTGTAACTTCAGGAATTTTTAAATACTATTTGTACATGTGTTATTTGCCACTTTTCTTAAAAGTTAAAGAAGAGAGCATGTTGGGTTTTTTGGTTTTTTTTTTCTCTAAACTGGATATGGCTGCAGTGACCATACCATCCACGTTCATGAATCATGTGAGCAACATAGAATTTCATGCCACTTACTTCTGTGTTAAAGAATGTTACTCACAGAACCTGACACATATGAGGAAAAAGAAAAAGCCTGAGAGCAGCTTGTCTGTGACTGTGGTAGCTCATCTGGCCAGCCGGATAGCCAGAAGAGAAGATTATTCCTCAGGGAGAAACTTGAGGAAGAGGAAGGTGGATTACGTTGATGGACTACAGATTGCCCTGGTCCTCTGTAGGTCATCAGTTCACAGTGAATAGCTAGCAACAGATAAATAGCAAACTTTCTTTGAAACCTAAAAAATACTCTAAGAAGCACAAAGAAGTAGGTAGAGATCCGGAGAATATTATTACTTAATAAAAAGTTGAATTTTCTTTTTTTTTTAGAATTTTTCTTTTGTTTATTTAAAACATTAATTTCATGAATATAGTTCAGACAAATTTAAAGGATCCATGTGCCATTAAAAAGAGGACTGTTTAGCCCAGTGGAAAAAATTCTTAATGTCACAAGGTCTTGCAATAAGGCTGGTCCATCGTTCTGTGCTGAATTTTCTACTGCAGTACTGTGTTCATTTTCCAATTTAACCATGTGAAATACTGGCACACTTTGCTTCAAAGAAATAATGCATTTTGCATGGATTCTACCACATGTTAAGACTTTAATCCTGCCTTCTTGCCGATGAGCAGTCCTGGAACGATGACTGAATGCTGTGGATGACTGACAATGCAATACTCATTTGATGCTGCTAGAAAAGGCAGTTTAATCTGATAACTCTTTTCAATGCTTTATTCCTCTTTTCTGCTCTATTATTGTGCACCTGGCATGGGTTTTTTTACACTCTCTTCTACCTCGCAGAATGACAATAACTATACAGATGTGTTGACCACCAACAGATGAACAATGGGTAAAATCAGCTGTTATGTTTGGTCATGGACTCCAAGATGGTTTATAGGGAAAAAAACCCCTTTTTTGAACATGACTAGTTGCTAAGTGATATGATAGTGATGCCTTGATTGGGGCTACCTGAAAACAGAGGCTAGACAAAATTAAAAGAATAAAAGTGGGTATATTTATTGAAAGGCCTTCAGGTACTTTAGGGCAGTGAAAGCCCGTGGGAGCTACACCCAAAATGGACAACGAGGTCACGGGTTTTCACACTTTTATAAGTTTGATTCATTTGCATATCAGGGGTTAATCCTCCAATTACAGCTTCAGGTAATGAAGTCGTTACCCCAAGTTTGCTCCCCCGTAACCCACTTCTGTTTACATTTCCTGGGGCCTGGGACAGTAAGGTGTCCTTGAGTTTCAGGCCTGGAGAGGATTTGTTTTGTCTGACCAAAATGGGAGAACAGTAGCTAACAGGCTATAAGGAGTTTGGAGTTACACACTAAAGAATTACAGGGTATGAAAAACACAAAAGCTAAAATCCTAAGGCATCAATAGAAGCTGTAAACCCAGGATAAAATTTTGCTATCATGAAGGCTTTTTTTGTTATGTACCACTAGAAAAATGAGAGGGAGATTGGGTCATATTATATAGAGGACAAAATATATATTTCATGTAAATTAAAGGACGGTTCATATACAGATTAACGAATTACATAATTAGAGATGGATAAAGGGGCTTAGTATTTCCTACTAGGTACATAGTGGAGAGAGATACACCATATGATGCCGCTGTAGAACGAACAATAAAGATTTCTTGCCCACTGGCACACAGTTAAAGCATGTTTGGATTATGTTCTTTCAAGAAGAAATTCCATTTAAAATTACTTACCGTGAGGGCTTGCACTCTGGATATAAAAAAAAGATAACTTGACAGCTTATGACAACAATCCTGAAATGTCTTTGTGGGTATTTGTGTGTGAGTAACAAGGCAGTATAAAGTGTCAGAGGGCAGGGGAATGGCAGACATGTGAAACAAGAGGAATGCAAAGAGTGAGAGAACCAGAGAAGAGACGAAAGGTACAGAATGCAAGAGAAAAAGAAGAAATTCTTTCTTTTGAGTAGAAAGAGTAGAGAAAAAGGACAAAACCTCAATTAAATTTGTGATAAATAAGAGTGACAAACCATGAATGAATGAAATGAAGAGAGCTAAGGACAATTGGTGATGGCTTGCCAACTGCGTTTCTGATGTAATGGTGAAATTCCAGGTTATATGCTTGCGTTGTTGTGGTTTTACTGACTGGTGCGTTTTACTGGAGTACTTTTATAAGTACTTATTCAAAGATAAAAATAACCTGGTACTCCTGTGGATTTTCCGTTAATACCACTACCAATCAAAATCAAATGATTTTTCTTACATATTTTTTAATAGCTTTTACATCTGCAACGAACATTATTAAAAAGGCTTAACAGTAATAAAATAAAAACTGAAATTTGGTTCTCAGTGCAATACTTAGCCTTCCTTTGCATAAATAATAACCTTCAGAGACTAAATTTATGGCAGCACTGACAATATGGTGCCCATTGAGGGCTGTACAAGATTAAAGCTAAGCATGCATTTTTACTACATTATTTCATCTTAAGTCTTTCTGTTTCAGTCATCAGAAGAAGTTGACCTGTGCTGTTCCCTTTAATAGAAGACAGTATATGCCTCTCTCTCGTACTGCTTTTACGTGAGCAAAAAGAAATAGCTTTAAACCTGCCGGTTTAAAAATAGAATATCTTACTAATTTCTGTATTTTTCTCAATTCAAAATGAATTTTTTTAGTTACAGAAAATTATAAATATTATACAAAACCTACTGCCCAGGAAGGTAAAGAACATATGTCAGTAACTCATGTTTTCTTATCACTCATCTACAGCACATGCTGTACAAAAAAAACCAAACAACAACTATGGATAGCAATTAGAATTATTCTGACCATAATTTTTAGAACAGCTCCCTTTCCTCTAAGTACTGGAAAATTAATTGCTAAATTTAGCAAAAAAAATTTTACATATTATATATTATATAATACATAATATATACAATTATTATCTATCATATACCAATTTCAGCTAAAATGGTGAGATTAATTAAATTGTTTGCAATCTTATATAATTCTTCTGCTGCTGAAAGCTTGTGAAGACAAAGCATATTTTAAAGAATATATTCTACATTATCAATGTAATTTCATGAAACATGAGCAATAGATAAATCACATTTTATTGAATGCTGATAAACCATTACAAACTTTGTTGCTTCTCTCTTGTAGAACAAATCTGACCTTTTGTCAGACATCAGCTATGCAGTATCTTACTCTTAATGAATTTGGAAAATTGCATTACAGAAAGAATGACTGTAATGAAGGCTCTGTCACTATGATGTGAACATATGTGACCAGGAGTTGCAATAGCAGTGTAAAGGTCGGGTAGGAATTTTCAGTTCAGTACCACTTGTAAGATATCTTATGTAGGTATCAAGTATTCAATTCCTTGTTCTTTCTTTAATTAAGATAATATTTAACTGAGAAAATATTAAAGACTGATTAAATACTTGTCTGTGTTGTCCTGCAAAATAGAATGTGATGGTGTTGATGGTGGGATAGGAGGGGAAAAGTGGGAATGAGTGAGCTGAAACATTGGTGGATACAGCCTCCGAATTTTGTTCTTGAAGACTCTGTTAGAAAATGCATAATGAATGTGTTAACATTTTTTAAATGTTACTGAATTCAAAGATTTGTCATCTAGATTATACCATCTCCTTCACTTTTTTCAGTTATGAGAAATGGACCAAAATCTTAGTGTTCACCTAGTCATCTTTTTGTTACCTTTTAGCAAGGAGAATGAAGCAAATATTGCCAGGAATGTTTACTTTCCCACCTAACTGTAGAATGACTTTTCTTTCATTACTTTTGGTGGCCAGTGGGTATTCACATCACCAATGGCAAATATGACAAAGAGGATAGTACTCATAGAGAGCCTTGGAATTAATTTCTATTATGCCAAGTAGCTCTATGTTTTTTTCATATATTTTAAGGGAAGTGTTCTTTGTTGATTTGGTGGGGTTTTTTCCCAAATGGCAGCTGCAGTAAGAACTCAAAAAATTTGTAGATGATGTATCGCGTGTGACAGCCTTTATATAATAATTTATCCTTAGTGGCAGGAAGGAATTCCACAAGTGCCACCACTTATTACAATTTTCACAGTTCATGGAGCTTATAGTTGGAGGGAGCTTCTGGGTCATTTGATGCAATACTGAACCTATGCATTAAGTTTCCTCACGTAACCTCTACCGTCTCTTTGAGCACATCTGATGGAGCTTTAGTGACTTCCTTGTTGGTGACTGCATTAACCCCTTAAGACCTAAGCCGAACTTCTGTCAACCTACCACTTTTTGAGATGATTCCAAGTTTAAGCCTTCGGCTTCCTGAGCACACCAACACCCCTCATCACCCGCCTTGTTGGTTTGGGGTATTTTAAATGAAAATTTATGGTAAAATTAATGAGCACCAATCTGAGCTTCCCAAGACAGAAATATTAAGCCTAGCTGAACATAGTTAGATAACTTCATATTAAATGGGTTTGTAGAGCCATTTGATACTGTAGCTTCTTGAAACTCAGTATTTTGTCTATTACTTTCACTGGCAGTATCTATAAAAGAAGTGGCAGTTAGCAACAAACCCAAGTTTTATATAGTTCTTCTACAACTTAAGATAGAAGAGACCAGGAAGCTTTGTTTAATAAACTGGAGTTCACTGTGAGAATTACTTCTACACTGGAGAACTGGTGCTCAGAAAACCTCTAAGAATTTTGTTTGAAAGAGCCTTTGTTTGACAATAGATACAAAACGGTCTGGTTGTCTGACAGAACCTAAAGATTTTCCAGTTTTAAAATCCATTGTGCCAAGATCTTCTAAGGCAAAACAATGCTCAGTTGACCAGTTCACCATCATATTTCCTTGGCACTTAATTTCGATATCTTTTCCTCATAACTCTTTCTCAAGACTTTTCTGGAGTTACATTTTATGGAGTGCACCATGTTAACCACTCTTAATTTTTGCATGCTTTCTAGCTCATTGTCATCCTTTTGTAGAAGAAACTCAGATGTGAATATATTCCTGTGTTAATGCTGCATAAAAAAATTACTGCATCTCTTGTTTTACTAAGTTTTACTAAGATAGTAGTGCTTTCATTGAATGTTTTGAATTTCCTGATATCAGTTCAATGTAATTGTAGTTATTTTGTCAAGCAGTTGATGGCTTTAACCACTGGCATACATAGTATTTTGAATTGCTGAGTTCCTTCCTTCACTTTTTTATATTTGTTTATTCATAACAGAATTTTCCGCTGTATTAATTGACAGACATTTCAACTTTTTGTGATTTACCTTTACCTAGTGTAAATTGCACCTGTACCTTGAGATAAGGCAAGAAATTTCTGAAGAGGGATCCCTGAAAATTTCATCAGTTTGTGGAATGTATTTGCAACAGAGAAAATACAAGAAATTTTCACTCTTGCTGGCAATTCTTTAGAATGCAATTTGTTGGTGTAAAACCCTGTGTGGAAATGGAAAGTGCTACTCACCAGGGAACTGATGAGTATAGCCTATATATAGCCTACCACCAGCCAGGCAGGCACTTTTTTCCTAATTTCTTACACGAGGGATTTCAATTGCGCATCGCCGGACTCAATTCCAACTAGGAGACCAAATTTTGAGGAAGATATTTTCATATTTTTACCTGTCTAATAGAGACAAGAATTGGTATGTGCTAGAGTTATGCTCCTGTGGCCCTCTGAAGGACAGCTGAGTCCTTTCCAAAGCATATCTCTATTGGTTTCAAAACACACCTAAAGCTGTCTAAACTGGAGAAACAGTTCACTGATTTTGTCTCGAGAAATGACTGATCTGGTTTTGCAGGTACTGAAAAAACGTCAGCCTAAGGCAAACAGCCAGTATGGGCAGTTTTAATCCAAAACCCTGAAGTCTGACCAAGATATGTAAATCGTGAGGTTTAAATGGAAAGCATTAGACAGCCTTAATTATACCGGATTACGCTTCCTATAACGTGAATTAATCCATGGTCATTACTGGCTGTGTTTTGACATCTATGCTATCAGTATAAACACTTACCCTTCCAGAATAGCCTTGAAGATCCATCAACAAACCAATAGCAGAATGCTCCTGTAAGTGAAATATTTTTATCATTATTTCAAAATAGATGAAAACTCTTCAGAAATTCTGCTGCAAGAAATCATATGAGAAAATGACATGTTAATATAACAGATATCAAATGGCTCTTGATTGATTCTTAACATTCCCGTTAGAAGAAGACTGATTTAATTAATGTACTTAATTAAACACAGTGAAGCTGGGTTAGTGTACTGAGACAGCATTAGGAAAATGTGCACAGGGTAAGCACAAAGCTTTAAGGATCGAGGTTAGATTATTTCTCTGCCAAGATAACATATTAATGATCAAAGTTGACACTGACAACTATGGAAAAGAGATAAGAGGCATCTTGCTGTGCAAGATGTGAGCAAAAGGATCCTCTGTCTCCCATACCTGCCAGTTTCTGCTGAAGGGCATTTAAAGTCTTTTCCCCTGTTGCTTTTCCAGCTACTTGCTGGTGAAAAGTAAGTTCCAAGCACAGAGTCTCTGGTCTTTCCTCCCCCTCTCCCCCAGCGGCTTCCCACCTCCCTTCCCAGAACCGTAAAGGAAAGCTTCATTCAGTCTTCTTATTCATTGTACATTTGTTTGAAAATCAGCCAAAGTACTAATCTACTGTCAGGTGTAAGTCCCTGAGGATTTCTTTGGTTAGGCTGGTCATACATTGGATTTGAAAGTAGGACATTTGGCTGGAGAAAGTCAGGCACACAAATACAGATTAGTTTCCCTGAAATACCTTTCTGCAATATCAGAGTAGAAAGTGATAAAAACACTTTTTACACGGAGTTAAAATTGTGGTTGCCACACAGCTTCCTCAGAAAAAATTGTATAATAGATAATACATGTCATATGTGTATTATGCATATATATATTTGTGTGTGTGTGTGTGTATATATATATATATTTCACAGTTTAAAAAATGTTATCATGCCTATACACCCTTTATACAACAAAACAAGAAAATAGTAAATACTGAGGTAACTCTTTCCGTCTTGGTGAGTTGATTTTTCCCCACTGTGAAAATAATTTAATTGTCACCAGTTCAAGAGGTTAATTTGGGGACATTTTTAATCCATGTTTTATTTAAGATGCAACCATGAAAATCTGATTGCAAAAATGTGTGTCTATTTATGTCTGTAAATGTGTGTGTATTACATTTCAAATAAATAAAGAAATAAAGAAATAAATAACATGTTTTGGGTTTTATTTTTACTTCAAGTAAGAAGTGAAGTTCTGCAGGACAAGATTAATAACATACAGAGCAGTGCAAAGACCTGTTTGCTGACAGAAATGTAGTTAAGCGCATAATTTCTGCAGAGAGGCGAATGAAGTGGGAAAAGATTATCAAAAGGTAAATACCATTCATGTAAATGGAAATGAGGTCTACTGCTTAAGCAGTACTCAGAAAAGGTTCAACAAAGTTGAGATGAGGGGGGAGGCCAAAGTGCAGATTTACTGTAACTCAGAGCAGGGTTTCAGACCTCTGTTTATTTGGGCAAATGCCATCTCCCTTGGACCGCTGAGTATCCTCAGAGAGAAATTCTTTAAACTTTGCTATCAAGTGAGACATGTTTGTGGGCCCTGGGCAAGAGAAAGAGGGCTAGAAGGTTTTTTGCCTTAATTGTTGGGACGGTGATCTAGGAGTGTAAATCTCCACAGTCAGAGATTCTGATCATGTGTATAGTGGTGTTTTACAGAGAATAGTGCACACGAGAAGCATCTATGCCAGAATAGCTAGTGTGTGGTGGATAGCACTCCTGGGAAATAATGCTCTAAATCATTTATCAGTTAGAAGATGTCAGACACCAGCTGTATTTCGTATCGCTGTGCATTCAAATAACTATATTGCAGCTGAAACTGCAATCAAATTCAGATCTCCTGTCAATAGAAAATCAGAGCATTGTTTTTCAAAAGATGCCAAACAAATATAAATAAAAATATGATGTGATTTCATGTTCCAACGGGAAAACAAACAAACAAACAAGCAAGCAAAATCCCCAAACCCGGAAATCCAAGCCCAAACCCCTTCACACTCTCATTTCGAAGAAGACTAAATGCCACTTCCTTCTGGTCACAGATTTAGTTAGGCCTGTGGAGAGAGTCAGAGTTGTCATATGAGACCTTCAAACTAGTCCCTACTCTGACAAAGAAAGTTGTCAGATGATTCTTTCCATGAGAGATTGGAAACCAAATGAAAAATTTGACAATGTTAAACAATGGGGAGCTTTCCAAGTGAAGCCAGCAAGTACAGATACCTGTGAAGAGTGCAGTTGTAATGCATGTAACAATTGCCATGGGGATCTAAGCAGTTGCTTTTTAAGGTTTGCTTGTTTGGATGTGTATGATTCTCTTGGAACCCAGGCAGAACTCAGGTACTGCGTGCACAATTCCCCTGCAGATGTGCCGATGAAGAGTCTAGGAAAGCAGCCAGTGATGCCCATCCTTACTGAGACAGTGGCTGTATCACTGTGCAGAAATTCTCCGTCACGGTGGAGGTTCTGTTTCCTTATGGTTTTCAGTGCACAGTCTGAGATGCTGGGCTGGCAGAAGCTCTGCTGGTCCATCAACACAGGGATTTACTTGTAGGTGCATCTGCAGGGCAGAAAAAGCTTTCCTGCCAAAGGTCTTCACATCTGTTCATCCTCCTTAAAAAGAAAAGATCTGGGCTTTGGGCAGCACAATGTGCTTACCTGCAATCGGGTTTGCTTTGCCCCAGAAGGGTCCCTGTGCCAGCTCATGCATCGTGTAACCTGTGTGCTGGGAACCTGCAGAGCTTAACTTGCAGGGCTCCTTCCATTCAAGGCTGCCTCTTCCTTTGTGTTGCTCTTCTCTCAAAGGCTGCATTATCGGAAATGCATTTGTGAGAGCCGTCTCACACCAGTGACAGAGACCCTAAGATGCAGTTAGATGTCCTGGGGGAGTTGGTTTCAGTGCTCAGCTTCATGCTAATATCAGTGAAGTCTGGGCGTACACTGAGTGTTTTACTGCCACCGCCACTGTGGAAAAGATGGCAAACCAGTGAAGAAGGGGAGTAAGCAGCCCTCCTAGAGCAAACTTCTGCAAGTCCTTGTATCACAGGCAGTCTGTACAGTTCTACAGTGAGAAGATATGCCGTGCTGCCTCCAAGAACAAACTTCTTCCCTGTCATCTCAAAATGAGTGCCTGTGGTTTTTTTGTTCACCATCAGCTTTTCAGCTTTCCTCAGATGAGGAATATGACGCTGCAGACTGAAGATGGCTGTATAGCCAAGGTGTAGGTCTTGCAGATTGGAACGATGAGAAACAAATCCTAAACATCCCAGCAAAAGTTACAGCAAAAATTTACATTTCCCAGAGACAATTTTTGTTGCTATAGCTCTTCAAAATATTTTACAAGAAATCTACAGTCAGATGCTGTGACCTCAGATATTCCTTGCTGACCAGTCGAGATATTGCCATCTCAGACATTCCTTGCAGAGTCACGGTAATTGTCCCCATCGTCAGCTTCCCAGGAGGCCAGGTGTGTTCTTGTGAATCTGTTTGGTTATCTGTGTGAACATCTTACCAGTTGCTTTTGACAAAAGCAAATTATCAAAGGTCTGGTCTTTTCAAGGCTTTGGTTTTCTAAGGGTGTGGCTGGAGAGAATTCAGAAAATTCCGATGTCCAACATATTCAGTTGGGATCCTCACTTTGTGGTCCATCAAACTGCTTCCATTGTGATTCGTGGGCTTCCAAGCATAAGCCTGCTATTGCACAGTGCCCTTAGCTTTGCCCTTGGATCCACTGCTTCCTTTGGCTAGTGCAGGGTGTGTTTTCTGACCTCAGCCTGGCCTTAACAGCTGGGTATGACTCACCATACCTTGATCACTGCCAACACCTGTAGCAATGAGATTTCGGGGAAACTGGGAGCATGTGGGTTGTTTGTTTCAGGTTTTTATGAAGACATGGAAATATAAAAAATAAAACGTCTCCAGGCTACAAGGTCAATGCCAAGCTAGAGATTATCTCCATACCTTTAATTTATGCAGTTGTTCAAGAAATAACACCTGTTTTAATGTAAATCACTATATTTATACTAAGCCATTAGCAGATGCTAAGATCAGACAACTGCAAAGAGAGATATTTAATACAATCCGTATAAAAAGCAGAAGTAAAGGCAGTAAATAAGTCATGTTTTCAGAGCAGTTTGGTAGCATCCAGGAAGTCTTTCTCACGTTTAATAAATCATGTAGAAACTGCTTGCTCTCCTGTTGTGTTGCCTGTATACAACAAAGAAGCAGGGTGCTAAGAAGAGTTCCAGCGTTTCTGTACTTCTGAAACATTTACTAAACTGACCAAGATCGAGGCTGGCAGCATTAAGATCTTTTATGAGTATTAGATTAGCAATTGCTTTATGGAATTTAACTTTAATGTCAATATGCACTGTTAGTTGTAAGCAACCTTTTTAAAAAGCTTCAGGAACTCTTAATATGAGGGGAAGTTGGCATTTTTCAGTCTGCTGAAGTGTATGGAACATTGTGATTTACAATATCTGTCTTCTGTATAGGTCTAAAAATTTCTGGCTGGTTTTGTTCCAGTTGATTGGTGTTTTTTAATTTAAAAATCCAAGGGGGGCAAGGTGGGGGAGTATGATCTACTTTGTTAGAAACATATAAGTGTATTGAATGGAGCAGTGATGTAAAGTTTTATTTGTTTAGAAAAAGAAATTTAAAAATGCCGCTGTGCCAAAATGTCAGCCTGGTTTTTTTGGTCTTAATTTCACAGAGGTCACTTTCCTTGTTTCTGCTTTTTTTTTTATAATAGTTTAACACTGGCCTTGAGTACAGATATTTACTGAAATAATTTTGAGTTCTAATGTTTTCTATCACTTTTTGTAGAACTGTTGAGTGGGTTATTATGAACTAACAAAAGCTTAATTGACACTTGCTTAGCTCATCTATGATATGAAAAAAGAAGATTTTCACTTATCTGTACTATAAAATTTCTGTTTCTTGAGTTTCATAGCTAATAAAAGCATTTTTGATTAAAATAATTATTTCGTCTTACAGTTTTTTAAAATAATTTTTTTCATTATGTCTAAAGGAGATAAAATACATTTCTTTAGTATCTGAATTTAGGTCTATAGTCTTGTAACTACTTCATACTTTATTTATGAAAATGAAATATCTTATAGCTACAGACCTTACATGTCAGAATTGTCTTGCCAGCTTATCTGTATGTCTTGTTCACTCCCTCTGTACTTTCAGAACATGTGTCTGCGACAGTAAGTCATAAATGATAAATGTCCTTTGCTGTTCCGGGTTCAGATATCTCAGCCCTGAGCCGTGTTTGGCGGAGGTGCAGCTCCTCAGTCTCCGCGTGTGCAATCTGCGCGCACACAAAGCAGCTTGTGCAGGCACGGGGCTGAAAACGCTGCCGCCGGCGCTGGGCTGCAGCATTAATTGCGGGAGGGTTTGTAAGAAGGTGCATCCCTGCTCTGTGCCAAGAGGAGCGTCAGACTGCTGCGGGATTTACGGCGGCTCCAAGGGCAGCGGGCGCTGCAGCGGGCGTGCGCTTTGTAGGGGCGGGAGATGTGCTGCGGAAAGGAATCCGTGGCGGGGCCAGGAGAGGCCACTAGGTGACACTACGAGCCCGCGGATGAGCCAGTCAAACGTTATTTAATACAGCAGGTTAAAAAATATGCCAAAGTAGTAGATTTTCCTATAGCGGCTAACATCAGAGCTATTTCAAACCATAAAGACTGTGGTTTTTTCCTATTTTCGAACCATGTAAACTATGTGCAGAATATTCAGATTTAAAAAAAAAAAAAATAAATAAAAAACCAACCCAAAATGAGTTTGGCTTTGTTTTGTTGCTCAGTTATTATCTTTCTTGACCACCATTGAAATAAATGGGTAGATGAGAATAGCAAAGTTTCAGCTCAGAGTTGTAAACTCAGCCTCTTATCCTGAGTTTTTTTCTGCTGTTTGTTTGAAGCATTAACCCAGGGTGGTTTTTATGAAGGTACTACAGACAAACTAAAATTTAATGAAAATAAAATTTTAAGAGTAATATAAATCACTTTTTTTAAATTTTTTTTTTTTTTACTACTCCCATTATCAGTAATGAAAGTTTCAAGGCAGTAAATGAGTGATTCTCTTTCTTTATATATACTTTTAAAAAATGCTATTTTACAAATGTGCATAAAAATAAGTATGACTACACTCTGTCTGTAAAGTTTGTCTTAAGTAAACTTGAACCTTATGTGTGTGTATATATAAACACATAATCTAGTTAAACTGAAATAATTGAAAATCATTACATATCATGCTGATGAATTCCAAGGATGTTTTCTACTATTTCTCTCTTACCTGAAAATGCGCTTTGAATGTTAGTGGGTCAAGCACTAAGACCAGAAATGGTAAATGAGCTCAGGTTCATGTGAAAGGCACCCCAGAACAGATAAAATTGTAAATGATAAAATAGCCTTGGCAGTGGTTCAGTCCAATTTGTACCACAACAGTTATTAATGTTAGCAGGTGAGGTTTTTCCCCTTCTTCTGATGTGGGCTTTGGCGGGGGGGCTTGCTTTGGTTATTTCCTCTGGTTTGGTTTGGTTTGGTTTGGTTTGGTTTGGTTTGGTTTGGTTTGGTTTGGTTTGGTTTGGTTTGGTTTGGTTCGGTTCGNGGTTCGGTTCGGTTCGGTTCGGTTCGGCTCGGCTTGGTTTTTTAAATCCCTTGGTTTTTTAAATCCCTCATTTTCCTCACTGAACTTTCCCCAGAAAAATTTGAGGCTAACAATTTTTGATGGAGTATAGTCATTTCGTTGTCCAGCAGCCACATCCTTCACACAGGAGCAGAATACTTTGTTAAGAAGGTTGAAGTGCAAATGAAGAACTGCCATTCCCAGGCAGTGCCCAGCCTGCAGCACTAAACTGTAATATTGAACTATCCTCGGTATGGTGGGGACAGAAATTCTGTTTTGCTTTTAGACTGCAAGTTTTGCATCCATTAGCTACATGGTTCATAATTAGTGTTTGGGCCAAACAAAGAGTCAATATGATGTCATGTCTAGACAACATGTAAATTAATATGAAAGCAATTGAGTTACAAATTCTATACTAATACAAATTAATCTGAATTAAGTTTAATCCACAGTTATTAACTGATTAAATGTGGCTGTTGGTAGCTACAGGGTGCTGACTTCCATCTGTGATTATTACGGACACAGCTTAATCACTGATGCTGCACAGGGAAATATTTAAAGCAAATGTCATATACAGTGTTTCTTAATGCTTGTTAATTGAATGTAACATCTAAGAATGAAAATTATAAATCTACATTTTTAAAATATGTAGAAAGTCTGTCTTGATTTTCATAATTAGCTTCTGGTTTGAGTAAGCTTAGTCCTGGTTTTGTGGATTCCGAGTGTGTTTCTCAACTGAGAAGTGAACGTTTATGTAGGTGAAATTCTAGGCCACTGTGAAAATCAATACAGGTTTCTAGTATTTCCATTATTACCCAAAATATGTGAAACCTTTTGCCAAAAATAAGCAGGTATGTGTATGACATTATCCCATGCCGCCAAAGCTGCTTACATTTTAGAGCTGGATATGCACTAATGTAAACAACACAGTGACAGATGTGTCCACAAAAATTGCAAAAATGTTGATGCAAATTGAGCAAGAACCAGAGTGAATTCTGTGTAGATTTACATAATTGTTTTTTTTTTAGAAAATATATTCCTTTTAGGCCATGCATATGGCATTTAAACTGTTTGCCATTCCTAGTAGATTTTCAGTACAGGCAATAGGTAAAATGAAAGTTTAAAAAAAATATAATTAAGATGGAAATCACCTCACTACAGAAAGCTATAATGCCTGTGACTTACCCACAAAGCAAAATTGCAAACAATTACTAGCTGATATTTTCTGTGAGATATTGTTTTGTTCTGTTTTGGTTTGTGGGTTTTGTTTTCTGTATTTACTAAAAAGCAGCTAAAGAGATTAGGGAAAAGATTTTATACCTTCTTCCTTTGTGACTGAAGAACTAGTTCATCAGTAAATTGTCTCAAAGCTTTGGAATCTATTATTAATCTATCACATAGTGTATATATGGCTGATAATTGCGAACTATGTGATATCAAAACCAGGGTCATTCTTTTCTGTAGACTCTTTTATAGACATCCTACTCATTGCCATAATAACTGAAGCTGTCATGACAGTAGTTTGTGCCTAGCATGAAGCCCTAAACAGTTCTGACAAGCTGCAGCTCATTAAGGGACAGTCGTTTTGTTGACATGTCTATCAGCTCTCAGGGATGTACCAAGATGAATAGACCCAAAACAATAGCTCCATTTGTCAGAGCAGGAGCTTCTCTAATACACGATGAGACAATCAAGCCAAGCCGCCTTCAGCACAAAGACATAATTAATCAAATGGACAAATGGTTCAAATATTGCTCTAGTATATTCTGTAGTGGACAGAGGTTTCCATGGAAACATTGGCATTTCCATCACAGTTAATGACCATTCTGTACAATGAGGCTCCAAAAAAGGTAGATATGGAGAGAAAAAAAAACAGTCAACCAAATAAATAAATAAATAAGGAACAACTGACAGGTAAAAGGACATGTTTGAGAGTGTAACTCTGTTGTGACAAATAAGTTAATGACTTCCTTTTCATCTGAGTGTAGAATGCAAGGCTCAGATAGGCCATCATGGTCATCCTGTTTGACTTCCTTTAAGTGGGCCTATAGGTCTGTCAGGAACAAGAGCATATGATTTAGAAAGACATGTAGCTTTCTTTAAAGTATTGCAGTTGAAGAATCTCTCATGCTTCGGCATAATTTATTCCAATATTTAAATACACTGTCAAGAATTTGCACCATATTTGACATTTTACTTCAGTCCATCAAACTTTCGCTCCCAAATAGTGGCTGTTGTTATGCTGAGACATTCTGCGGAACAAAATCTGTTTCTTATATATTTGTTTCTATTCCAATTGACTCAATATCACCTATATCAGCACAGGATGAATTTTCTGAGCTTTTGTAAGTTATTTCTGCTAATTTCAAAATGCAATATTA
>VXBT01013143.1:0-49724 GCA_013400235.1 Oriolus oriolus
CTACATCATCCATTCATAACATTTCCCCAGGTTTTTGTCTTGTTCCACAGCCTCCATCTCCTGGCTGGAGTACCCCACAGTGTTCTGCCTCTGCTTCCAATGTGAGTTAGTCTGTAAGGGTTCCTCTGCTTTTCTTGTGTACCCTGAAGGTCTGCAGGACTGGGGAGTTTACGGAGTTGAGGATCTACCATTATTTCTGTTTGCACTGTGGTTCTGATGGGCTGACTCAGAGACCTCCTTTAGGTCCTTGTTCTTTATTTCACAATTTATGGTATTTAACAAAGCAAGCTATAACAAGAAGACAATACAAGTAAAATATAAGTCTGGAAAACTATTGGGAAGGCACCGCAGTGTAGCTCTGAATCACTCCTGGCATACAGTGTAACAAAGGCAAAACCCCAGAAAACTCTGCATGTCTCCAGCTTTGCATAGACTTCCCCACTTTGCAGAATTAAGCCCAGTATGGGCACACAGCCATGTATCACTCATGCACCATTACTTATGATCTGAGTTGGAGGTGAAGACAATAGCCAGGCTCTATCTTCTTTTCAGACATACAATGGAAACCTCAGTTCCAGCTCCAAATAATGCTCACTTTAGCTTTCACATAGTAATTGCTCATCATAACTTTGCAGCTCGTTAGCAGAAGCATTTTGCTTCAAACTTCATTGTACTGTTCTTTTTCCATGGAACCGTAATATACAATGTCATGAAGAAAATGGAAAGAGAGACATGGGGTAGTTATATAAGGCCACCCAACATAGAAAGGGGTTTTTTTTTGTGAATGTTACATCTATAATTAAGCTATCAACCCACCTAAGAGAAACAAAACTGAGTCTTTTAATTAGCTTCTTGAATAGGAATAAATGCCTCATTATTCTTAACCATATCAAGCTGAGAACATTATTAAAGTCTGAAGGAATAATGAACAACATGACAGGAAGCACATTAGAGCACATACAGGAATACATTTGCCTACAAAGAGATCTGCATAAATATGCTTATCACTGCTATCTAGGAAGACAAAAATACTAAAGGAAAGAATGGAAACAAAAGGACAGTAAAGGTAGAGACATAAAGACATAAAGAAAACTATACTAAGCCAGAGGTTGGGGATATTTTTTTTTTTGTATTTTGTGCTATTGAGCACTCAAGAGTTCAGCTGCTCTGCCAAAACTTCTCTGAGCCAGCTGAGTGTATTGGCCTGTGCTGCACTCAGCACGTTTTTTTTTAAACTTCTTTGTGTCTGCTTTGGCTCCTAGGCTTTGCCTCGCTGAGGTATTTAGAGGGAGAACATCCTTCTCTAGAAGCCATAGAACAAAGAGTTCAGAGAGGACTTTTGGACAAATTTCTCTCCCCTGAGTCTGTAGGGAGCATGGATAATCTTTATAGGCTTTCAGAAATCCCTTGGCTGAAGGGAGGTATTATTCTCTCTCTTTAGAAATAATGCCAAGGGCACAGAAACCCTTTCTCAGCAGGGAAAAAACTGAAGGTACATATCTGATCATTCATAGCTGGATATGTTATCCCACAATCCCAAAGAATGTTCTGAAATTCAGACCCAGAGAAGCCTGCATTCCTATCTCTGAATTAAAGCTCGTCCGTAAGCTATTTCAACATACCAAATCTCATTAATTTCAACTGTATTTAAATCACCTGTAGAGAGTTAAACCGTTGTGGGCTGAAGCACCTTCTACATGGACTTCAGTCATCATGGAATTACCATGAGGTCCAGACTCCAAGGTCTTGATTGTCTTGCTGGAGCAGGCAGACAGAGGGAATTTCATACAACTTTCCTTTTTGACATTGCTCTGAAACTGCTGAATCCAACAGATGGACCTGCTGTCCAAGAGGAAGGAGAGAAGGTGAGCTGCCTTCTCCTCACCATGCTCCTCTCCCTTCCTCTCCATCCTCTTCTCTTTCAAAGTCCTGCACAGCAGTGTCTGTGCCATGAGGGTGCACCTGGGTTTGTCCCCTGGACACCCAGCTCCACTTCAGTGCCACAATATCACATCTGAGTCAACACCAAGGCACCTCTGCACTGACACAGTCAGGAGCAGAAGAAGGGAGAGAGGGGGTTCATCATCTCTCAGAGCAGTTACCTTGGCTTTTTGCAAACTCCTCCTCTTAATCAAGGTGCTGTAATATTTAGAAATTGAAAGGACAAAAAGCTAAAACATTTAAAGGTGCAGAGGAAGAAGACCTGTCCTATCTTCCATTTGCAGAGGCATCAAATTCTGATAAAAACTTCTCCCAGAAGAAACTTGATCAAAAATTTACTCCCAAATGTGATGTTTGTCAACTTCTACTCTGCATTTCACGCTGCTCCTAATAAAAACAGCAACAAAATCTACCTCCTAACTACAGAAAATTATACCTGCTCTTTCAAGTTGAAAAGAGAAGCATTTTGGTATTTACCTTTGGCATTTTTGCCTGTGAGGCAGAGACAATTTGAGACAATAATTTTAGAGTAATTATGTGTGCTACCGTCATGTCTGTTTGATTTCTAGCTTTCTCTGCTTTTCCCATGTGGTTTTTTTTTTTTTTTTTATTTTTTTGTCTAGGAAGCTCTGCAATTGTGTATATTTAAAAGGCAGTGATTTCAATAAACGCTTCATAAAGTTCAAGCAATTTGTGAAAACATGATCTTCATTCTTAATTAATGTAATGGGATAGAACGACTAATGTATCAAATTTCATGCTTTTGATCCCAAAGGGGATCAGGAGATGAGGAGCTCTTGAAACAAAGATGTGATTCATTAAGTGAAGCACAAAATAGAAATAATCAGATTCATGGAAATGAATTGTGAGACAGTATATGTTGAAAAAAAAATAAAATAGGATGAAAAGCTTGAAATGTTTCTGTAGTTAGCAGAAAGGAGGGGATTCAGCCTGGAAAAATATGCTGTCGGGTTTTATTTATTAGTCTTCAGCAACTAGGAAACACTGGTGTTACATTTGTCTAATTTTTTTTCCTCCTTGAATATGAAATATGCTATCTTGCTCTTCTTCCTATCCTAAAATTAAACAAGCAGCCACATCCTTATGTTCTACAAAATAAATTTACCATAGAGAATTTAATCTCTCCTGCATTCTGGAATTTTACATTCCTTTTAGCAATGATTTTGTTGCATTTTCTCTTCTGCCATACGCTGGACCACCTTTAATACCCCTAACTGAACTACTATACTTTGAAAATCTGCATTTTCCAGATCATGGAAGCATGAATAAGTGTCTCAGCACTTTCCCCTCACTGTCATTCAGAATGAGAGTAAAGATGTTTTCCTCAGACTTCCTAACAAGACCTCCTAGCTAAGCTTTTCAAGATAATTAAGGATTTTCAGTGATTTTGGGAAAGAAATTAAATACCTTCAATACAAGAAGAAAGCACATGATTTCTAAAATGACACAGTACTTGCCTTAGTGAGTCAGAGGCCACTGAAGCCACTAAAACTGGGCACTGAAGATGCATGAGCTTAATTCTTCAGACTCTTGAACTGGTAAGAGCCAGGCTTTTTACACAACTCTGATGGGCAAGTGATGTCAGTGGGATTTTTACACAGCACAACATTTTGTTGCTCCAATCCTTTTTTGGTGAAAGAATTTCTGAACAGGGCACTGATAAAGAGTTTGTGGTTGGACTCCAGTGTCCTGTATTTTCTTGATCCATCTCTCTCTCCTCTAGTGAGGGGAGACTCCAGATGTAACTCCTAGGCACAAAATGAATAAATACCTGCTTAAAAACACAGATTGACTTTTGTTCTACTATTACTTTAGGATTTTTATTCCAGAACTCCATTCTGATGAGTGACAATGTCCTACTCACTATTCACGTGAGCATTTGTTACAGTATTAGCACTGACCTTTAGCTTAAACAGTTCATGTCCTTCCCTGTTGCTTAAGTTCTGATGCATTTGTGCTCAGCAATCAGATCTCCTCACAGCCTCAACTTCTGAAATGCTCAAGTTCATCAGTCTCCTGTCCTTAGGTAGTTTTTCCATTTCCCTGATGACCCAGGGATCTGAATGTTGCGCAATATTGCAGACAAGGTTTCATCAGTGCCTTGGACTGTCAAATTATTAATTCCCTAACTCTAATAGAAGTATCTCAACTGGTGTCATACATCCTTTCTCTATGGCATTTTTCAGTGAATGATCACTCAAATCATGTCCCACAGTTACCTTCTGTTACAAGATTTTCTGTAAAATTTCTGCAATATGTCAAAGGTGAGTCTGAGTCACAGAATGGGTAAGGTTGGAAGAAGAAAAAAAACCCACAAAATATAAAACCAAAAACCTCATGACTAAAAAGTTCTCTAACACAGCCTGAGAAAAACTAATTTTGTGAGAGTCAATGGACTATAATAGAATTAACACTGCTAAGAAACAGAAATTGAAAAATCAGGCAGCAAGACAGAAACATTATGTTCAAGCACTTTTTGAATTAGAATTGCACATTATCTGTCTGAATGTGCCTGTGCAGCATAGCAAGATGTGTTATCTGTTAGAGAGCTATCACAGACTACTTGAGTCAGCACTGCATCCACTGGCTGTTCTTTGTTTCTGTCGCTGATTTTTTAAAAAAACCAACACGTTATGAAAAATGAGGGGAAAAGAGTTCTGATGTTTGGATTGTGAAAGGAAATGTAGTAGTCAGTGTGCATTTGAAATATGTAAACTGTTTATAGCTTGAATTGCTGTACAGTGGACAGAGATTTAGATTTCTGGAGGTGTTTAAGGGGAAAAAGCCCTACACATTTTCTGGATGGACTTTTTCAGGCTGTTAAAATTTGACACGTGCATCTTTTAAAGCCCTTCACCTAATGAGTTAAAAAACCCAACAAAATGGCCGTATCTTCAAAATAAAAGTACTTTTCTTACAGAATTTCGAGATCAAGTACTTGAGTGAATCTCATGGGAAATATTAACTAATTAATTATTAGGACAATTCGTAGAACCCACATTGTTCACTTCTGATTTAGTGAGACTGGACATTTTCCTGTGCTGGGAGATTTTGCAAAGGCTTTGCAGATTTAGAGTGACAGAACTCTAGGTTTTTTCCACTGGTCTCATCCCATCAGGTATCGACTTTACCCGCATATAAAATCAGGGTATAAGGAGAACATCCAGATTTTGTGTTTTATCTCTAGAAGTATAATATTACATACTTGTTATTCAGCTTCAAGCAAGAAATTTTTCCTCATAATTGTGGAATCAGTGAAATTATGGCATATTTTCACCAAAAATAATAAAACCTGTTCTCAGTGGTAATAAGGTAAATCTGAGAAATTTCACAGACTTGTCAGGTTTTACGCATGGGTAATAGATAGAATCTTGTACTTTTCTCTAGAGAGGAAATATCTGACAAAAAAAAGCCTTTAAAGAAAAATATTCTCTCTTACATAACTAAAAACTGTTGAAAAATAAAACTTCCTCAGGAAAAAAAAATGAGTGTGTCTACATTATATTTCTATAGATATATTATTTACTATATAACAATCCCTGTGTGCCATCTTTGTATTCATCTCACTGATCAAGAAAATAAATTAGATTCCAGAATCTTTAGGCCCATGATAATGGCTTAGTATAAGGAGTCATTAATGATGTAAATTATACTCACAGCTGTTAGCAACATGTAAGTATCTTGTTTTCCCTCTTTTGGTTTAGATGAACGTCAATTAGCTCAGTGATATTTACACTAATATTTTATTTATTTGGTGCAATTTTCCATCTGTTTCAGTAGTGATGGATGTTACAATGATTCTGCTGGATGTAAAGGAATTAGATTTATTTACTGTTAACCTTTCCCAGGAGGTAAAAGAAGCCATGGTCAATAATTTTCCTCCATACAGGCAACCCTTCAGACAGAGATGCTGCCTTCACTCACTACTTCACAAACTCTTGGTGAAACCATCAGACACATCTCCAAGCCATGCATTTCTTGACTCCAGGTGAGCAGTTAAGGGAACAAAGTTAATTTCAAGTTACAGATTTATGGATTAGCCTCGTGTTGCTTTATTTTCTAAGGCTTTTACGTACAGGATCTCTATGCCTTCAGGGGAGCTACACATATCAAAAGAAGACAGATCTGGGTCCCATCAGCATTTTGCAAAACATGCATGTTCCCTTTTAGAGTTGTTTTTAAGGGTTCTGGCCCTAGGGGTTGTGGAAAATGTGAACTGTCCTACAGTGTGAGAGGGGTTTGCACACAGTTGTCTGATCATGGTCTCTAATAGAGAAGCGATTAAAGCATGTGAACCTTCTGAATGTTTTACTGATGATTAACTGAAATTAATGAGGTGTTCATGTCTGGCTCTTTCCTCAGGGGCTATAAATTAACTGAATGGTAATTGTGAATAAATAATTGTGAAATGAATATTATTTCTAAAAAGAATCTGGATTTTTTACGTGACTTCTTTATGAAACAAAGTCCAAGCACACTTGATTTACACTTTCCTGTGGATGTGTCATTTACTAGGCTAACATAATGCATTTTCTTTTAATGCAATTGCATTGATCAGGAAAATAAATTGGGTCCAAGAGTTACAGGTTTTGTTCTCCCTCAGGAAAATGGCTCACTATAAGACATCATTAATGTAGTAAATCATAGTCAGAAATGTTGACACCATGAAAGCATCCTATGTGCTTCTTTTTAATGTAACTAAGCATCAATTAGTTCAGTGATATTTGCATAAATACCTCTGTTTTGCGGATAGGACTGTCCGTCTGTTTCACTAAGAACTTAATTACAATGTTTTTTCTGGAAAAGAAGAAATTAATCTTTCTGACGGTTAACCTTTTCTGCGGGACAAAGCAGTTATGTTCACTAGAAAACAGCAAATAAATATAATCTGATTAAATATTTTGTCTTGAAAAGTAAGATGTTAATTAATGAAAGCAAAAAATAGTTCCGAATTTTAACAAAGGATTGGTTCTATATGTTAAGACCATAATTGTCATTCTGTTAACTCTCACAGATCAGTATTGATGCCTTCTTTCTTAAGAATAATGCCAAGACCTCTGGGTTTGTTTTGTTATTTATAGCACATTTAGGGAGGGGAATCTCAGTCATTCCCACTTCTCCCAGCTTGACATATGGGCCAGCAAGGGATGCTGAGAGCCTGGAGAGGGACCGCAGGTCAGCAGGAGCGCACCTGGAGGGCACACAAAGGAATTCCAGCCACTCCAGCCAGTGAGTGGTGTCATTGGGGGCCCAAATTAAATGCCTTTATCACACACATGGAGCATGGGGAATAAACAAGGGGAGTTAGAGTTACATGCCTGCAGGGCTGTGACTTTATGGATATTACGGAGATGTGACACGATGGCTGCTACCACTGGACTGTGGAAGACTGTGGTAGGGAAGAATACAGGCTCTAGGAAGGACAGGGAGTGAGACAAGGAGGGCACAACACCCTCTATATTAATGACATGCTGGAGTGCCCAGAGCTTCACCTGGGGATGGACAAGGAGCTCATGGATCAGGATGGAAGGGTGGGGAGGCACAGGTGACATTATAATGGGGGTCTGCTGCAGGTAACCCAGACAGAACGACTGGATGGCTGAAGGCCTCTCCAGACATATGGCAGCAGCCCCACATCCACAAGACCTGGTCTTCACAGGGGATTTCAAGCATCTTGGTGTCTGTTGGAGGGGCAACACAGCAGGGCATGAGCAATCCAGGACGTGCCTGGGAAATGTCAGTGACAACTTCTTTCTCCATGTGGTAGAAATCTCGTGAGGAGAGGTGCTATGCTGGACCCTGTTCTCACTAAAAAGGAGTGGCCGACAGTCAGCCTTGGTTGCAGTGACTCTGAGATGGTGGCATTCCGGATCCTTAGGGCAGCACACCACACAAGGAGGGCACACAACAAGCTCTGGACTTCAGGATAGCAGACTCTGGCCTCTTCAAGGATCTCCTTGGTAGAGACCAATGGGATAGAGCCCTGGAGCAACACATCCCAACAAAGAGGAAGCTGGGCAAAGACACCAGGAGGCCTGTGTGGATGAACAAGCAGCTCATGGACAAACTCAAACAGAAAAAGAAAGCTCAAAGATCAGGTCGGATGGGAAGGCTGGTCCAGCAGGTCTGCAAGGAAGGATTCTGTGATTCTTTGATTCTGTGATTCTGTGATAGTGGAAGATGTCCCTGCCTTAGGCAGAAGGGTTGGAATTAGATGATCTTTAAGGTCGCTTCCAACCTTAAACATTCTGTGATTTCCTGAGTGTCTCAGGAGAAACTAAGGGCAACAGCTGGTCAGTCAGCAGCAAGAGCAACACCACCATCTCATCAGAGCTGAGCCACATTAATATGGTGGCATAAATCACATGTCCTGCCCTTGTTTTATCTGGATTCTACTGAAAGATCACAGAATTAGCTGTTTGCACAAGTTTTCACCTGGTATTCCAAGGTCATTTTTTCTCTCAAGCTTTCTGTCCTCCCTCTGACTTTCATAATCACACACCATTCCTCTTTTCCATATGAAAATGACTCATGAAGAAATGAGGAAACTTTGCAATTTTTCAAACTGATCTCTAGCTGAATTAATTGCTGTAAAATAGTAGCTCTGGAGGTATGAATGTCCACCTTCCAGTAACTGACCTGTAATGATGAGAAGCAACTAGTTGCCAAGAATACTTATAAGATAACTCCTTTCATCCAGGAGATAAAGGCCTTTGTTCTTGGAACTGACAAGTCAGAGTTATAGTTTCATTTCCTTATGTGTCATCCTGTCTGTAATTGTTAAGCTTTTGGCTTTAATGTGTAGATTTATTCCATCTCCAACAAAGCTTTGATCCATAATTTAGCCCAAGAGCTTGAATTGCCCCTTATGTCCAGAATTATTAAATCAAGAGTAACTTTGTTAAAATTGGTGGACAGTCACTGAAGTTGTTCCAGTGCAGAATTAGTGCATGTGAAGAAGAAAGGGATACATCTAGTCTGGACCTAGTTCTGAAAACCTCTTCCTTGAGTTTTCTAGCTAAATTTTTGCTTAGCTGATAATGTGCAAGTTGCTTGAAAGCTCAGTGCTTTTACAGATGCTCTTTTGCATGTCTTACACATATTAAAATGTTACCATAGAGAAAGAAAGTAAATAAATGCACCTAAATTGAGCAGTCTTTGCCCTTTTCATCTACCTCAGTTCAGTGAGGTATTTTACACCACAATTTTGCTGATGGTCCTATCTCTGGTAAAAATCCTCAGCATCGAAGTCTGTTTACCCTGGAAAGTTAAATTAACTACATTGCACATACCAGACTAAAGGAAGTTTCCTCATAGCAGTGTACTGGGAAGGGGAACATCAATACAAAAGAGAAAAGAAATAGAACACTTGTGGACAATGTAACAAAAAAGTCTTTGAATTTCTCTAATGCAATATCTGATACCAATAACAAATGTATTCAGGAAAAATAAACCAATAAACCCTCACCACATTTTCTCTTTGCACATCCCCATATCTATATGCAAGTAAAACCAACGGAGCTTTAATGGAGGAGGAGATTACTGCACTAATGAAGGGATAGGATGAAATATTAGAGAATAACAAAAGCTCATATAGAACATAATTTATTTTTTAGTGGAACATAATGACACTACTGCAGATAAAGAGTTTGTTCTCATTTCCATTACAATCTGTTTGCTAATATAATTCAGTTGTAAAACAGAGAAAAAACATTTCTCAGATCTTGCCAGAAGGCCCAACTCATAACACCACCTAAGAAAATCCAAGTTTCACCAGTTTAAACCTGTCCCTATGGATCTACTGGGCTCTTCTTGCTCCACACCAGACTAGCTCAAAGCATAATTCCTTCCTCTGATTCAAAATTAATATGGTAACATAGATCCCTATGCCATTTTTTTCTGCAATGTACATATATCCAATTCTAAATTAGTCTCTAAGGATTAAATACAGGAATGACTGGACCATTTTCAGTTGTTTCTGGACTCCCTGACTCCAAGAAAACACAATATGTGCCTTCTGTAACACCTTCTCCTGTTGCTTAGAGAAATGTTTCTGAAGATTTTTTTATCTGAAGATAATTACAGCACTGCTTTACTCATTCTTCCTACTGTTTCAGTGCTTCTCTCCTGTCCTAATGCATCTCCTCATGTGCTAACCACATGTACATTTAGCAATCAAAAAAGTGCTTCAGAAACAATGCAAAATGTATTTCATATGTCTATTTTTCATAGCCCTTAGATTCCTGGAAATGTCAGCACTTACCATACCTCTCCACATTCTTGCAATGCCTTTATTTCTGCAGTCTTTGGCCTTTAGAGTACCTCGACATCTTGCCCTGGGATGGGCACAGCCTCCCTTTACAGCCAGCAGCACACCAAGAGGTAGTGAGCATTCAGGTACTTTCACAGTTTTGCATACAGAAGGGTTTCTATGAGTTGGGTGAAGATTCATCAGCATTTCCTCTCAGCCTTAAGCAAAAGACATTGAAATTACTGATAATCTCAGTTAGCCATTGGGAGCTGAATTGATTAATTGGCTAGTGAAGGTAAAGCACTATGGAAATGTGAAGTGCTTTACACTTGGTGCCATTGTGATAACCAAGACCAATTCTTTTCAAATTCTTTTCTCAAGGCTTAGACCCACTGTTAAATTAGTAGAAGTCACCAAGCATTAGCAGAGCTGCAGTAGCTGCCCTTATGCATACTCCTATCCCATAGCAACAGTCTGATAATTTCATTTCATGTAATTTGTAGTAAAATTATGTTCACTACATTGTAGTTGGGTTGTTACTGCAGTACAACATCAATTGACATTGAAAGAAACTGACTTTCACTCTTCCCATTGCTGTTTGGTCCTTACACTCCCTTTTCCTTGTTGAAACATCTATGCAGCTTTGTATTAAAATAAATTAATTGATCCAATTGAAAAACAAATTTTCCTCATTATTATTATTGTTATTGTTGTTGTTATCCTGAATACTGGTAAGTTTTCAGGTCTATTTTCCTGTAAGCTCATGTGAGGTTTGGATGTGATCAGCCTCAGAAAAGAGGAAGCATTTCTTCTTTAAGTACTGTGGCAGCTTAAAGCCTATGTTGCTGCAGTTTGTCTCAGCTTAACCTGACTTTGCTGTAGGTGAGGACAACACAAAGCACGGAGTAGACACTTCTGAAGGTTGCTAGCCTTAGTAACTTCTTAGTACTCTTGAGCCCTCACCATTCATGATGTTTTAGAAGGAGCTGAATATTTTATACCATCAGTTATCAATTATGAACTGAGAACCCATGAACTCAAAATTTTACTGATTTTTTGCTTGAAAATTCCAACATCCATGTGTGTTCTATTTGTCTTACGGTAATTGGAAAGTGAAGGCAAAAAGATGTGTTCATTAAACCAGTGCAACTCCTTATTGGAGCTCAATTGCTTATTTTTAATTATTTTTCATCTTTTAAAAGCCAATTTTAAGTAACAAAAAAATTACACAGCTTGCTTTATATGTGTAGAAATAAAGGTTCTCTGGGTGAACTATCTGTGCCTTCACAGAATCACTGAATGGGTCAGGCTGGAAGAGACCACAGTGGGTCATCTGGTCCAACCTCCCTGCTCAAGCAGGGTCACAGTGATGTTTTAACTTTTATATTTTTCAAATCCTGTACTGCCTAGTGTGTAACTCTGAAGTTTCTTGTGGCCTGTTAGCTGCTGTTCTCTCATGCTGGTTAGACATAACAAAGCTTCTCTAGGTTTCCATTTCAAGGACGCCAGGCTCCAAAATGTATAAACTGAAAGACTCTAAAGAGGGGTAAACTTGGGGTAATTACATCATGAACTGAGGTTATAATTGGAGAATTAACCCTGATATGCAAATGAACCAAACTTATAAAAGTGTGACCCAGGGTCCATCTTGGGTGTAGCCTTTTGACTGCCCAGGGTGTACCTTTGAAGGCCCTTCAAAGAAATACCTCCTTTTATTCTCTTACTCTTGTCTAGTCTCTGTGTTTTAGGTGGCCACCTCAGGCATCAACTGCAGAGCACATGGAACAGGATTGTATCCAGGTAGCTTTCCATTATCTCCAGTGGAAGTGACACCACAATCTCTCTGGGAGATCTGTTCCAGTGCATGGTCACCTGCACAGGAAGGAAGTTCTTCCTCATACTCAGGTGGAACTTTCCGTGCAGGTTTGTGCCCATTCCCTCTTCTCCTGTTGCTCAGCACCACCAAGAACAGCCTGGCCCAATCTGCTTGACACCCACACTTCAGACACTCATAGACAATGATAAGGTCCCCTCTCAGTCATCTCTTCTTGAGGCTGAACAGTCTCAGCTCACTCCCATCTGAACTGTTTTAAAATCAAGATGCAGCTTCTCATGCAGCAAAGCCTGGAGTCATAGACTTTATGGCTTAAATGATTTACACCACAAAAAAAGTGAGAATTGTATTTGTGGTTTGCTTGAGAAAATGCCAATGAGTTTTTAAAAGTTAAGACTCACTTTGGGGCTTTCTTCATTGTTTTTAGGGAGAGACAGCCTGAAAGCTTTGAGCAGTCGTAAGTGTCAGACAAAACCAAACCCACTGGCAGAGACCAAAGTAACAGTAGATATATATACTGTAAAAATATTTACCTAGAAAACACTTGGGTATTAGGCCCAATCTCCAGATTACTAATTATGCTCATTAGACATAAAAGTCCAAATCTCATCACGATACCAGTGGACTGAAGTTAATATATCCAGTTAAACCACAAAGCAAACAGAATCTATGATGTTTTGCTGTAACCTCCATGGTTGTTTCCTGTGAATGCAGAAATGAAGTAATTATGAAAAGATTTAGAAAGATGTTTTAAAACCCTAGGAGAAAGAAGAGAAAGCATACAAGAAAATGTATTTTTAGACTATAGTCTGCTTTACAGCAGCTTTGGATTTAAGAAGCAGGCTCAAGGCCAGCCTTTCTACAGGAACAGTACTGACAGCAGTCGAAAGTATCAGGAGATACTTCCTGTCATAAGTTTTCAAAAAGCTTCTGAGTAGATTATCGAGCATATTGGTCTCACCAGGACCTGACCATGCATGCGACCAGCAGAAAATTATATGGTTAGATAACTTTTACTGGCAGACACTTAAGTCACATGAGGAATTTAGGTTCCTCAGCAGCTGGAAACATTTTTCGAGTATTTCAATTATGAACATATTGCCCAATGCATCAGGAATAAATCCCCTAATGAACACACCCACTTTGTGCATTCATTTTCTGCTATATGAAGGCCATTTTGAAACAAGTATCTGGTTACACGTTCTTGATTGTATCTGCAAGATTATTAAACCTTGTAAAGATTTCTTATCAATTTGCTCTGCACAGTGTGTTTTTTATCTCAAGATCACTAGCTTGTCTTTTTTTATTATTTTCTGTGATCTGTTGAGAACTGAATCTACACTTTAGAAAGTACTGTGAATTAGTATGTGTGAGCAGCATACTATAATTCTGCAGTGCTGAAATGTGCAATATCTGCACCGTCTAGACCTTGTGGGAGGAGAAAAGCCCCACACTTTCCCATTCAAGGCTAAATGTACTGAACTTAAAAATGCCATGTCTTCCCATAAAGTGGCACTATGTGCAGAAGTTAATAGATCTGTGCCAACTTGTAGTAACCAGGGACCTTAGTATGGAGAATTAATTAATACACCATTTAAGCTCTTTCTGTGTCACGAACTTCATGCTGTTATTTCTTTCTTGACTATCAGCATTTGTGCTTTAATTTACTTGAGTGAAAATGATTTAGTCCCTTCCTCTGATATGCTTTGAGTGTAACCCCAAAGATCTGAGAACAAGAAGTGTTTGGAACAACTTCATAGGTCATACCCATCAGCTTCTTTAGCCCTGGGCATTTCTTCTTTCTTTTGTCATGAAAGTAATTCCAACAATGGCTGTATGTGTCTGAGCAGCTTGTGCCTTAAGATCTAAATTTTCCAAAAGGGCCGGATTCCCTTTTCAGAGGTGTGAACTCCCAAAGCACATACAGAAAAGATTGGTGCACTCTTAAACTGTATATGCACTGCAGTAAAATCCAAGCAGAAATTTGGTGACCCTATGGACCTCATATCCAAATCATCCATTCAAGGCAGATATGGCACAGTACTCATGGCAGATTCCTGCTTTTCCAAAGCTTCAGCTGGAGGCCAGAGGGAATACCCAAAGACATCTCGAGCACTGGACTCCTGTGTACAAACAAGAGAAACAAACCTTAGTGTGCACGGCAGTGGGTGCAGCAGAACAGTTCAGCTCCCCTAAAGCAGATGCCCACTGGTTGGCCACCTGAATATCTCACCAGGCACCACTGCTTAGGTGGACTGAAGGCTCTGCTCATTTGCCCACATCAGACACCTGAGATGCTCGACCCCTCTCAGCCTCCACACATCCTCTGGGAAGGGTGCAGGTCTCTCATTTGTCCTGTGTCATGTCTGCCAGCCCTGGGTGATGTCTTAAACATAGTAAAGCACCTCAGATAACACCAAACCTCTATGTTTAATGTTATGTGATGATAGTGAGAACTTCAGTAGAATCCTCCTTTTTATGACTTTCAGCAAGTCAAGCGAAGTCAATTTTGCCAGGTGTTCGAAGCTATTGGGGTTTTTTCAAGATTCACAACTTAATTACTAAACTCTCCAAGGAAGAACCCTGTAGCCAGCTCTGGGGTTATCCATTCAGTTAGCCAGGAAGAGTTTATCAATTAGTATTAATATCCCTTATCTAAACTGGACACAAGGCATTATTCCCCTCACTGGAACAAGAAGTGGATGATACAGCTGTACCATCTAAAATTAACAGACCAAACTCAAACCAGTTTAGTACCCTCTTGCCTGCCACAGATGCAGACAACTTCAAAGTTCCCAGGAGAGATGGATATAGTCCTGCCAGACTCCAGCACTGTACAAACACTCACCAGCTACAGCTTCTCAGAGACAGACAAATGTTTTGCCATAGCTGTCCTCCTTCCTCTGCTTCCTGGGACCAGACTTGACAACACTAGGTTTTGCATCTTGCTCTTGTTTTTAGCCATAATCTGGTGGAAGAGACTGAAAGCAGTCTCCTTGGGTTGGATTTGCATCTGCTTTTGTCAGAGTACTTAATTGCTTTCCTTGTGCTGTGTTTGGGACACAGGTGGTGTTATAAAGCTGTGTTGGTGAAAATTAATGCAAAACCCAAGATAGATAAAATGCGTTTCATTCTCTACAACTTACTCTAAAATACCGTGCTTGTCTTTAATTATTGTTTAGGCAAGGTAAAATATTTGCAAGCCTTTTGTTGCTTTGATGTAGTTTTTAAAAGACTCTTTATAACTTCTAAATGACTGTGGCTCTTTACTAAATTCTCAGACTTGTGATGGCCTATTTCTAGGCACTCAGAAATGGGATGGGTGTCCTGGGAAGTCTGGTCTGTGCTGATGAGCTCTGAGGTTATCTGTACTACAAGATAAAGACACTCCTTAAGAATTGCCCCAAACACAAGAAGTGCAAGGCACTTTGACTTTTCCATCTGCCTTTTTGGCTATTTGCCTCTTTGTCCCTCAGTGTGAGACATTCAGGATCTGCCTAGGAAATGCTGAGTTCAAAGGTCAGGTGCTGAGCCCAAGTTTTCCTGCCCCAAGATATTCAGGAGCTCGGCCTAATTTTGCATTTGATCCTGGGACTGTGATGGTATCAAACATAAATCTGGACTTGAGCTCTGTCTTGGAACTTGGAGCTCTATGGGCATCATCTGAGCATCTCGTACTGAGACTGTTTGGCATCTCTGTGATTGAGATGATGCTTATGAAACTTCCTAAAAAACAGAGTGCTCCAGTGTAGCTCTGTGCACGTATATATCTGCCCTAAAGACATATGTCCTATTTAGAACAATTCTTTGCCTAAATGAAATTTTATAGCTCCAACCTTGCAGGACTGATTCACCTGCTGTTTATGCCAGAGTGGTTTGACTGATTACAGCAAACCTTACCCAAAAATAAGTGAATAATACCCTCATTCTCGCACTGTAACTACTAAATTTGTTGGTTGCGCAGTTAGTGAGTTCTTGGAAGCAAGAACAGGAGCACATGACAGTGTTAATATAAATTTGTAATGTATTTGATGGTGTTGGTAGGTTTTCATGTTTGGGGTTTGGGGTTTATTTTGATGTTGCTAGCTTTACACATCCCAACACCTAAGGAAAAGTACATAAGGAAAAGTACATAATTATTAAGCTGTTATATGCATTAACCTTATCTAAAGATAACCAGATGTGCATTTTCAAAATTACCTGTCTAAGACCTTCTTGGGGAGACATAATATCTTAGTCCAGCAGACACTGTGAAGGGGGAAAAGCAACTATTTTGCTGTATTTACTTATTATATCCAGGTCTGGTGCTGTTTGAAAGAAATCTTTCAGCTAAGAAAATGACACAAAATTGATATGATAAAGCAAGGTCTGGGACAATCAGAAATGTTTGCACTTCCAGCATTTTCCTTCATCTTGACTTATTTCTAAAAAAAAATTCCAACCACATGAAAGGACCTCAAGCACCAGGCTGTGACAAGATGCTCCTCACTGTACATTTGCTGGCTTGCAATTTCAGCAAGGAACAGTGCACGCCCAGGGAGAGCTGGAGGGAAGAATCCCTTCAGCTGTTCTGTTCAGAAAATCCAAGACAGCATGGCAGCTCCTGTTTCCTTCAAAATTTCTCAAATTATCCCATTTCTTTTCCCTACACCCACCTAGCAGAACCTTCATCATCCAGCCTGTTGTGTATAACACTGCAGAGAGACATCTGCTTTTGTTCATTTTTATGTTCATATAGCTTGTTTTCCAAAACGCCCCACTGTGACTCCGCTCATGACTGACACATGAAGCAAAGCCATGTCACCCAGCCAGGGTAAATGTGCCACCCCTGCCTCAGCTCCAAAAGGATGAATTTAACTTGCTCTGTGACACTTCACAGGGATGCAATTCCTATTTGCTGAGTAATGCCTGAGTCTTCCCCATATCAGCATTATGTAAATGAGGTGAAATGAAATAAGGTGACTGGGAGGGGCTGGAAAAACACAGGTGTGGCTGACTGCTCTGACACATGAACCCAAGGAGAGGAGGTGGTGAGGATAGAACCCCCCTCCAACAGCAGAGGACTTCATATTAGCTGAAAGTAACCACAGACCACTGCCAGAAACAAATTCCAAGTTGTTTCCCCTCTAAGAAATGGCAGTCTGGGGACAGGGAAATTGGGAATGGGAGATGAAGGTTACTGAGTCATTCTCAAAAAGGTTTGTCATCAATTCACTGCTCTGTTTTGCCCTGACAGTAAGTGTGCAGTGCAGAGCCTTGCTTTCATTTACTGCGCTTTTAAGATGAGGTATTTGATTAAAGTCATTACGGGGTACCACACTCTTTGTGTGGAAAAGCCTGTAGACCAGGAACGAGTCTCCACTCAGTTCCTCCCAGTGTCCCAGTGTAACAATTATTCCACTGTTGTGCTCTCTGTAGAAAACAAATATTTAATGACTTTTGATTGACACTTCAGGCTATATCTCTTTTATCCACATTTGTGATTCAGACTCTCTTCCTTCCTTTCATGCTTCCCCAAAGGGGAAAAACTGCTTCCTGGCAGGTTTGCAGGTCTTAATAAGGCCTTCAATTCCCTTGCACCAGATCTCATAGCAGTAGCAACAGGAGTGATTGCTCTTTCTGATTTTTTTTCTTTATTTTTTCAATACTTCTAGCCCATCTGAGGCAGGGCTTCACAAGCAATTCAGGATAGTTGGAAGCTTTAATAAGCTGGAGTATGAAAGATCAAATCAAATGCAAAAAGCAGTTTTTAACTTTATGTTTGTTTCTTACATTCCTACTTCCCCCAGCAGTCTCTCCACACACAGAATTTCCTTATGACCCCCAGGTCCCTCAGAGGGAAATGAACAGCCTGTTGCTAAGCGTCTTCACCCATGGGTCTGCTGCCACCAGATACTACCTCATTCCACCTCCTAAACTGGAAAACAGTTAAATCCAGCCTCATTTTGTGAAGCTGCCTGGGAGGAGCCCGTGGGCAGCAGAGACACCATGCAGAGCGTAGGAGAGAGCATCAGTCTTGGCAGAGTAGATCACTGGTCTTGTGGGGAGAGAGCTGCAGAGCATCTTCTCCTGGATGGGAGGCAGTGAGGCAGCAATTCCTTCTCTCAGCTCTGTGAGAGGCCAGGGATTAGAGCTGGTTCATTTGGTTTCAGCTGTGTAGCACGCTGGGTACCACTTGCCACGATGCATCTGTAGCTTCCTTGGGCAATGAGAGGCAGCAACTAGTGCCTGTCAAGGAAAAAGCATTTGAAACGTACACAGCCACCTCTCTGCATTGTATATTCTCTTAAGCAAGTACAAAACTTCTGTGTTTGCTGGCAGAGACAGATGTAGAAATATGATGTATATTAATTATCTGAGAAGAAATGCTTTGGAACTGGAGGTGCAGCTGCGTTAGTAATTGCTCTAACAGCTCTAAACTCCTTATCATTTGTCAGATAAGACTGGAGACATTTATTATTATTTTCCCCTGAGGAACCTGTTTCAATTGAATTATTCAATCCATTCTTTTCGATTTGCCGTCTCCTTTGTGGCAGTTTCAAGAACCTGGAAGAATATTGCCACGTGGACCATGGGGGGTTGGCATCTGAGAGCCTTGACTCTTCCCTTGACCCTTTGTCTGTCTCAGGGAAACTGCTTAGGCTTGGGCCCTGCTGGTTACACGGATGAGGTGACCTACAGTGTTTCATTTGGCACTACATGTAAAACCCCATCATGACTGAGAAGCTTTGCACCCCTTATTCATGACGATGAAGGTTCAGATCATTTCCTTTAAGAATGAAAGCTGAGGTGTAAAATCCAGATCTGGATATATAAAATGTCTGCTCTCAGACATAATTTTGATGATTGACATGTCTTTTTTGAGGAGAAAACATTTGTCCTCACAGCCTAGACCCAGCACATTTCAGATACTGAAACCTTTTCACTGCCTTTTACAGATATTCTACCAGCAATTTACATGAATGGGCTGGAGAGGTTGGGATTAGATGTTTATTAAAATCACTGTTCCCTGTCTCCAAACAGGGAGTGAGGACAATTTTTATGATGGTCACATTTATTCAAGTGCTTCAGATTTGGTACGCTGGCCTCAGAGGTGCTTCCTGGGAGAGGCAGAATATTCCATGAACTGTAACTCTTTTTTACAGTTTTCCAGCCCTCTTAGGGTTCACAGAAGTCTCCAGCCCAGCATCCCTACAGCCAACTCAAGAGACTGCAGAGCAAAGGTAGCAGTAATTTGATTGCCCAAACCATGCCTGTGTGCAAGCCACAAGCACCCTCTGAACAGAAGCAAATCACACATTCAGCACACCCCATGGAGAGCCTGACCTCAGGCTTGGGCAAGGGGACTTTCTGTCCCACATTCCAGGGCAGTCCCAGCCAGAGCAAAGGGATTTTCCACTATAGGCTTTGTCTTGCTGGATGGACCTGGACCTGCTCCATTCCTACTTCAGCTTCTGAGACTCAAAATCTGCCTTTTTTTTAGGCAGAAAACTGATAAAATATTGGTGCCTATAATGGCACCAGATTCTCCTCTGTGCTACTGCATTCTTCTCACAGCACACTAGTTTTCTGCTCTTCACCCTTTCAGGTTTTGGTAGGTACAACATCATCTTTTCCCACTGCTCTCACTGAACTTTTGGTACCTTGCTCCACTCTCTGTATTACTTTTATGAGGTCCCTGCTCCCCTATCTCTCCTCAATTGTTCTGCAATACTCTTTCCTCTCCCTTGTCCTCCCTCTCATTTCTCTGCCTTTTTTCCCTGTCTGTCTTTTTCCTGGCACTCTTCTTGCTGGTCCCTTGCACTGGAATATCACCATCATTTCAAACATCTCTTTTCTCCTCTCACAGGCTTCTTCCCACCTCCTCACCCCTTTGTCTACCTCCTCCTTTTCAGCCTTACACTAAATGTTCTTATCCTGAATTTCTCTTGGCTAAAAAATGGTGTTCCTCTTTGGGAAACAGCCTGCCTCTAAACAATAATAAATAATAAAAAAATAAAGCTGCTTTATTACATTAAAAAAAACCAAAACAGCTATGGTTTGGAGAATTATGTGTTACACCTCGACTCCCAGACATCTGTTTACTCCTTCCCTTTATTGTGGAAAATTGGAAGCATTTCAGTTCATCTGGCACATTGGGTAGATATGGTTTTTACAGGGTGGAAAAATGTGATGGTAATTTTGTAGTAGAAAGAAGACTACAAGAAATTATTTAAACTATATGTTTGCCATGACAATTTCCTTTTGGATGAAATATACATGTGCAAAAAGACCCATGGGTACATAAATGTGCAGATATAATTGAGAAAAAAAAAAGCAATACTCAAATGCCTTCTTTTGTTTAAGTGTTTACAATTGCTCATTTCAACAGCAGGACGGCCTAAGTTATTTTTATGGGGTTTATCATCCCTTCCCTTAACTCCTCTTTTGTCATCATCACAGGTTTTATATTTTTCTGTCATATATTTAGAGTGTGACTCTAAAGGAGCATGGAGCATTTCTCAGTCTCCAGAAAGTGACAGATTGTATCTGGATGCTGAAGAATATATGACAATGAACTTCTATTTATCAGGTTGCATGCATATACATATACACACACAAATGACAAATAATGAAGGAGGAGTTTCTGTTTGTAAATGACTCTGCCTGACCATCCAGAACACTAGCAAGAGTCCAAATATTCCACATTACACTGACTATGAAGCCCCCTGGTGCAATCCTGCACTGAACGTGTGCTTAATCTTGTGAGCATTACAGTGACAGTCAGGGTAAATAAAGCACAGTCAAAGTTAAACATGTGCTTAATTGCTTTCCTGAAATATGACCTCCAATTTAAAAAGAACAGAATAGTGGTGGAAAGCACAGTAACCCCTATTCATGCTCCTCAACCAAGTCAATTAAAAAAGGGTGCCTAAGGAAGAAAAAACAATTCATCAGAGATCTGTGTTTTTTTCACTGCAGCTACATGGTGAGGAAAGTGTAAGGAGTTCCCAGCCGTGTGACTGGGCTTGCAGGAAGTGATTACCCAAAGCAGGTGAGCCTCCTCAAATGGATTAGGCACAGGCAACATCTGTATTCGTATATCTGTGGTGGATATGATGGAAATAGTATATCCAAGCAGGCACTTCTAATGTGTTTCTGAGCTAGCAGCTGAAGCTTTTCTTTAGCCTCAGGTGATTTATTCAATAACAAGCTCTTGGGCTCAGACAAAATAAGGGATATGAAAATAAAGTGTCTCAAGAAAGGTCAGACAATCACCAACCAGCAGATATAATATAATTCAAAGTTGTTTGTCTGGAGGTGAATTCACTGACCTATGGTTTCATTTGCTTGACTCACAAGAGGTGACCTCTCCTTCCCTCCTCATCCTAAAGTTGTGCAGTCAGCTTAATTTGTCAAAGTTCTGCCTCATTTGATTCTCCAGGATTAAGCTGTGCATTTAGAAAATAGCTTCTCCTTCCTCAAAGTCTTGAGCCTCGGGGTCAAAACAAATGTCAGCTTTCAATATTTTTTTAAACATTTTCTTAAGAGTAGGCAAAAGGGACCTCAGCAAAGACTGTGAGGAGCCTAGAAATGCAGTCAATTTATAAAGCCCTGAAAAAAACCATAAATAAACATGTTTATTGTGCACAATTCAATGTACCCATGGTACAAACTGTGTAAAGGTGTTCCAAACAATGACACTGTTGCCCCATCTGCATCGTCTTTCAGAGAGTTCACAGCCCAGCACAGAGCCAGAAGCTGCAGTTCCTGCTGGGATCTGCAATTGTTGCTAATGGTGACACCTGGAAAAGAATTTTGTCATTCTCTTATGCAGGAAAAGATACCACAACCTTGAGGAAAAAGGACTAAAATGTGGTTCTGCTGCAATTTCTGTTGGGTGGGCTGATGGTTGGACAACCCATAGCTCATACTGAGTGACTGGGCTGTGTTATTCCCTTTATCCCCATAACCCAGTGCTTCTAAGAGACCTACAAGGGTCCTAATTCAAGCAGAATAACCAAGCTGGTCCTACTTGGACCTTCCCTGTCAGTCACAAATTAGATTAATGGAGGCACAACAGAGGCAAGAGGAAGGGGAGAAGGACAGACACGTCATAGAAGAAAAGCAAGAACGGGAAAAGCACAAGAAAGTAAAGAACTGTAGGATCTCTGCAGCTAAAAATCTCTCTAAAAATTATATAGGAATGGGAGCGTGTATCAGGCATTTAAGGGATAGGCAAAACAATTAGGACATATTCTGCCAAACCCCTGACATACTGAAACATAAATATTAAACTGAGGAGTAATGCAAACACACACAATAAAACATCTGAATAATGTTAATTGCATCCTGTAGAGTGATGCCTTTAGGAGTATGATTTAAATATTCTAGACTAAGCTGGCTCTTATCTTTAAGACATATTTTTCCTTGTGCTTCTTTGTCGTTGCATACCATTAAGTAAAAGAAGGTAAAACTTTCTCATAGTATTATAAAAAAAAAAATATATTATTTTTGCATGGGGAGGCAAAGGAGAAGGCAAGAGGAAGAGACATGTGAGTCTTGTTTCATTTGAATCAAAAATAAACTTTGTTTGAGGTATGGGTTTTCTCTGGTAGTTGTTTTATGAACATTTACAAACAAAAAGGTGAATCATGGGCTCCAGGCTGTTGTGGGCAATAGATCAGGATAATGGGAATAACACTACAGTGTGCTAGGTTTGAGGAGATGTCCTGTTACCAACCCAACAGCATTATCAGAACACAGTGAAAGACCATTCACTTAAATCTGCTGATATAAGAAGGTGTAAAGAGGAATTCTTTTGATCTTGAACGGACAAACATTTGGTCTGAGGGCAAAGAGAATTTTTAACTGAAGTACATGATACTGTATTGTGCCATGATAGCTGTGTATGTTTAACTATAGGGAGAAAAAGGAAGGTTTTGGTTGTAAAAATAATCAATAAGAGAGTTAAGATCAAGGCACTCTCTGTGAGGGGTGTGATTGGTGTCTGAAATCTGTCAGTATACGCCTCCACTGTGTGTTTTTTCATTTGCTGAAGCAAAACACTGGGCTGAAACAGCAGCTGCCAAACTGCCCATGTTCCTCCCCGGGGTACCTGAGGGGCCTCATTCAGCATGAAACTCTGAGTGATGGCAACCACCACACCTCTGCCACGTCGTGCTGCCACAGCCCCTGTGCCTGTGTGTAGCTTGGCCTTTAACAGGTACTAGGCTCCAGATGTCTTTTCTGCTGCAGAGAACACCACAAGGCAGAGAAAAATCCAGGCCCTGCTGGGCTGTTAATTAGTGTGTAGCCTCATAATTTTTATTGGAAATACTAACCCAAGCAGAAGTATCAGAGCTGACAGATTTGACTGCAGATGTATCAAACCTGGGACTGCTGGGGAAAAAGTTTTAAGTGGCAAGTTGGTTTCTGGGAGATGGGGATGAGGTGCAAGTGGTCCCTGTCAGGCAGCCCTGCAGCCAGTCATTGTAATTTTTTCGGGTGTGTGGGAATGATCCTCTTCTACAGCTGGAAGGGACTCAGAATTCTTCCTGGCCCTGGTGGGGGAAGCCTGGGAGCTTTCCACCTGACACACATGAGGACCTCCTGCAACAAAAAGAACTGCATTTTCATTTTACATTTTTGTGAGCAAATATGCACAACACCCATAAAATTACCTGGGGTGTGGGTGCTTTCCAATTTTCTACTTGTGCTGAGTGGAAATTACACTTTAGAGAGCGTGGTGCTCTGTCAAATATAAGACTTAAATGTCATTTGATTAGAACATGGTGTGCTAGAAATTGAGGTCTTCATGACAAACTCTTGTAGAATAGCAAAGTGAGACCATCATGCAGTGCCCTTGATCCCTTACAGAGAAGGAGCCCTGTTTCCACTGCCCGAGGCAGAGCACAACGGCCCTCCCACATGCAGTGGATCCATTTTGCTCTCTTTGAACTTATTTTTAATAATGCCTGCTCCTGAAGTCTCTAAATATGCATTGAAGTCCCATTAAAATACTTGTCTATTAGGTACAAGACATTGAGAAAACATTGCTTTTCCCTTCTCCATTAAAGTGTACTTCACTTGTGATTCTACATCAGAAAACATATTTGAGCTGACTGGTACCATTCCCATCCTCCTGACAGTTTCACTCTCTTTTTCTCTGATTGTTCTTGAAAGTTTTCAGGCCCTCTGTGGATGTCTTTGGGGAAGATGTTTTTCTTCCTAGCTGATTGATAAATGTTTCTCAGAGTTTTCTGACAGCCGAATCCCCTTGAATTTGTGAGATCTGATTAACAGAGCACTAAATTTCAACTAAAATCAAATCAGCAACACCCAGTGTGAGATCTGCCTTCTCTTTATATCTGCATAAGTTAAGCTTGATTTGTTGGTCTATTTTACTCCAGGGTTTGTTCATTTGTTCTCTTTTTTATGTTTTTTGCCTGTGCTAGTGACTTCAAAATGATAGCTCAACTCCCCTGTCTCCCCACTCCCAGTTTTTTCTTATCTTCTTGTCCTTTTGGAAATATAACCACATGCACATTCTTTATCTCTGTGTGGGGCCAAATCTCTTACCATACAATTTACATTCTTCAGGAGACAGCATTGGCAATACTGTAATAGTTTACCACCAGACTGATAGTTAATAGCTCTGCCTTTCTTGTCATAATAAGCCTTTTTTGTCTCCATTGTGCCTTTTCCTTGCTCTTCTCCTGTCTGTTTGCTTGCCTTATTAAATGCAGAGCACTCAATTTCTGTAATGAGTTATATTTTCTTCTAAAGAAATCTTTGCCTCCTACTGCTTTTTCTTCACTATGTGCTCAATCCTCTTCAATTGTTTTCCCAATTACCATCTCAAACATAGAAAGACCTGAAATGTCTTGGGGTGCTTCCAAAACTGAAAATACTGTGGGAAAGAAAAGCAGCCAGTGCACTTACTTCATCTTTAATAAATATACAGACCTCTCTGTACAAGTGTATTTGTCAGGCTAAATGCCACAGCAAATCCTGCGCTTTTGTTCTCATTGATGGAAGAAGCATTAGTCCAACCTTTAAGTGGCCTGTGAACGCTGACTCTATCCTAAAAAAATCACATTTAATGAACCAAATGAAGAAAGGGAAGAAGAGGAAACAGGAAGAGAAAAAAATATACCACACTGGAAGTGGCTGAGAATTCTACACTCCTTAGGACATTATTGGACTCCAGCTGAGAAACCAGATGGAGCTGGACTGAGCCTACTCAGCACAGAAAGAAGCAAGATTATGATTGATGTGTTTTCCCCTTTTACTGAGGTCTGTCTTCTGTCTGATTGTTTACCTTGTAACCACCTTGGGCCAATTGACTGAGCATACTTTATAATGTCTTATTTCCTAAATGGAAAACCATGTCCAAATCACATGTCTAATATTCCTTTCCCAAATTAGTTTTCATTGTAATTTACAACTCAGGCCACATAAATCTACTGAACATAGCAGAAGACATCCATAACTGGGAATTTTACTCCTCTGAGTTCTCTTAATCATCGCTACATGGTTTCACTGACTATAGCCAAAAATCTCATTTTGTGTCATGCGCCTTCACATGTCCTGAAGTAAATGATTCACAATTTTTGCTTCATGTTAAAATAATGATGTTCCTTGAAGTGGGGTCAGGGATTATTGGGATTTTTATTTTGTTTTGTTTTGTTTTCCCAGAAAAGATGTCTTTTTGCATGTCTTGATTGCAAATGATGCCAAGTACAACAAGCCAGTCCAGGCAACCCACTTAGGTACAGCTTCTCAAAATCCTTTGTGAAATTTAGCATTCCATAAATACAGGGCAGTGGACTATGTGCGTGACATCAATTTGAAATAGAACCATCACAGGGATGGAAAATATAAGCAACAATGAGAAAGCACACGATGATGAGAGCGTATGCCGCAAAGAAGGAGAAATACTTTCATTATTACAAGTTTTACAGGATTTTATATGTTTTTAAATAAAGCCCTCCTGCCCAAGCTGTAGAAATGTTTTTGTAGTGCTCCAAATGTGATGTTATTACATTTCAGTGTGGTACCTTCATGACTCCACAGGATAACTGGTGTCCAAGGTTTCCTTCTGAACGGCCAAATAGTCTAAGCAACTTGCTCTTCAAGACTGGAGTAATCACACCCAGAAACAAAAAAAGAATCAGAGTAGGAACTCGAACAATTGCTCAGGAGAAAGTTTCCTGGGGATCATTTAAGCTCTAGTGTCCAGGAACATCCCAGGGCAAGTGAAAATGAGGCTAAAATATTTATATAAGGAACATGTAACTTAGCCAAAAGCATGCAGTAGAAGTTCCAGTCAAACATTTTATACATACATTGAGGAAACCAAGTTTTTGTAAGCCTCCTATACAGACAAACTGCATTTTTACTTCATAATGAAATGATGGGAGTGGCAGAGGGTGGTTTTTCAACTGACAGGGAGCATGACAGCATGACATTTGGTACAGAAACAGTCAGCAAAAAGTATGTTGCCATATGATTTGGGACCTCTTTGGAGCTACTAAATTAATATGTATTGATCTTCCTTTGGTGCCCCAGTCTCATGCATCACACACTTGGTCCTTACCATGAGAATTTTAGTGAATCTAGTAACTTCAGTCCCATTTATAAAAATATTCTAAAGCCTGAAGGTTATAAGTAAGATATATAAGTATATGCACAAAATTCTATATTAAAATGGCTGACAGGAGAAAATAAGGTATGCCCAGAAAAGACTGAGAGGCTGAATTTGGGCCTGATATGGAGGAGTACAAGAATAATTCACCCTTGCAGAGAGATATTACCTGTGTAGTACTATAAAAGACAGAGAGACTGCCAGATTCAGCTACAAATGACTACATAAAACTCCAACTGGGAATAGACTTTAAATGAAATTCTGAAAGCAAATGGATCATCTCAACATTTTTGCTCAGAGCCTGCTTTCCTGTAGATTTCAGCCAGGTTTGGAACAGATTTTAGAGAAGAATGAAGGAAATTCCAGTTCCTTGGGTCAATGTGTTGGGCTTGAGTGTGCTTCCTGGGGGTCTCACTATGATACAGAGATATTGTTCTCCACACCCATTATCTGCTAATTGTAGCAAGGTGACACCCTGAAAAATGGAGATCTTGGTGTATTCTGAAAAAAGGCATGGTTTGAGGCTTATAGCATTAGCAGCTGCAGTGGACTTGAACCTCTGTGTTAGCTCATGGAGCAGCGTGGTGCCCACAGGAAACGTGCCAGCATTGTGCCACTGACATTCGGCAGGGAGGATTCTATTTTGGGGTTTTGTTCATCTGTTTTTTTCCCCTCCACACTGTTATTTTCAAGGTCTTTTAGATGCAGAAGCTCCCTTTTTCCCAATTATTCCTTTGATTTGCAGGGGTCCAGGGGCATGTCACATGCACCAACTCTGTCACTGCCCCTCATCACTGGTCCCTCTGGTAAAGCAAGCTCATTGCCTCGGATATCAGCTGGAATTCTGCTCACCAAGGCAGACATGGGTAGAGCCCTTCCTGGAAGAATTAATCAGCCTTGCATCTGAGTGGGTCAAAAAGAGCATCTACAGCTCATGGGTGCCCAGAAATCTGCTTGCTACTGGGACCTGCCTTGCTTCTAGGTAACCACTGCCAGCTACCTCTGCTTCCTTTGGTGCTTTCTGGTTGGCTTCTGAACTTCTCAGAGCAATGTCTAATAGACAAGGTCTGGTTTTCCAGGGCCCAGTAAGTCTCTGTAAGAAATCAAAAAGAGCTTCAGCATTATATATACAAAGCTTATGCAACTCCTCCTCCTCCTCCTCCAAGGGTTTTAAATCATTCAGGCTAATCTAATTATTTCACCAAGTAGTGGGCTTGTCTTTCTTTATGCAAAATACCCCAAATATTGTAAAGACTCCAAGTTATCTGGCCACCTTCCAGTTAATTAACTTAACACTGAGAGAAGTACTGAAAAACAAAATTAAAAGCTATCCAGTTTCTAGCCATCCCAATTTCTCACAAAAAGTAACGCCATTACATCTGTCTTCACTCAGAATATGTAAGCTACTTTCATACAACCCTAAACCCGCCTTTTTTATTTCTTATTCTTAATCACTACTTGATTAAAAAAAAAAGGCACAAACCCACACAACTGATTCCAGTTACACAGAGAAAAATATGGGCATTCAGTTTGTCGAAAAGCAAAAAAAATCATCTGCCCCAGCAAATTAATCTCTCAGACAATAGAGAATTCCTGAGCACCCACATCAAAGGTATGATCAGAAAAACAAGAGGAGCATGTTCCCAGAGGGGTTGTGCACCTGCTTGGATTCATTTTGAATCTAGGGGCAGAAGGAATTCAGGTAGCCATGCAGGTACTTGGCAGCTGCTTTCCCACATGGCTGGGAGGCAACAGGGCAGGATCAGGGGGTGGGCTGTTGGAATGGAATCCCATTTCTGCTGGCACCTCGGTCACAGTTCTCTCCATGTGTTGTTTGCAATGGATCTGGTAGTACCTGTAAAATTAAGAATGCATGAAAACCTTTTCACAGTGGTGGCTTTGTTCCTGTACACCTGGCAAGACTGCTAAGATTTAGTTCTCTACTGGCCCACTGTTTTCAGTAGGATCACGTCCTTTTTGGACACATTTTTTTCCATAATCAGGTTTATAAACATGAGCTTAGTGCAGATACCATATATATGTACAATATCTGAGTTACCAGCCCTGTTTCTCCCACCATGCAGATGGGAGAAATTGGCAGGTCAAAGAATTAAAAGAATTCTACCTTCTAGAGCTCATGTAAGCTAAACCTGATAAAAAGCCAGAGGAATAAAAGCGATACCTAGACCAAGGAGAATCTGTAACTGGCTGCTGAATCCCTGCCCCTCCACCCCTGGGCTCTGGGTCTTGCTCTGTCCAAGAAATGCCATTTGAGAAGCAGAGCAGGATCTGAAGCTCAGTCATAAAACCTTGTGCTTTATTGCAGCTGGATCTGTGTATGTTGACCCACTCTCCTCATCCTGTGAAGCTTCCTTCTCTCCCTGTGGCTTGGAGAGTGAAAATGGGGCTATTGTGCAGCCCCAGGGAGGTGTGAAAGGCTGTATGGGACACAACCACACTTCTGAGCTTGGCACAGACTTACTGCTGGCTCCATTTCCATGCAGCTCTGTGCTCTGCACACAGAGGTGTGAGAGAAAGTGAAGTGTTAATGCCAGTTAGCAGAAAATCTCCATTTTTCCATCACACTTGCTCATCTTAGGAGAGCTCACAAATAATGAAACTCACATAGGAAAATCAATATTACATTAAATGACATGCGTAAAGAGCTCTCCAAAATCAACACCAAGTCAGGCTAATGAGCTACAGGACAGTCTTGCTGCACTGTTTGATGCAATCTGAAATGTTATTCTGTATGTTCAGGTCTGGAATATGATGCCTTTTTCAGTGTTTCTTTTATGCTTTTAACTTTAATTCTCCTCATTTATTCCCTTTTGCACCTGAGCAACGTTTTCTGCAGGAGAAGTAAGTACATCTCTGGCTGTCCTTTGCCATCTTCTCAAGGAGATGGGTGTAAAGGATCTGATCTTGCACCACTGAAATCAGGGGAGTGCTGCTGCTGAATGAAGGCACAGACACACCAAGATCATGGTGCAGAAAGATATTCATACATTTACCTCTCAGTGATCTCTGAGTTCAGTACCCTGAGGCCTCCAGCCTCCTCCACTGCTTGTAAGCACAGCTAGAGTGGAAGGAAAATGGCTTTTCACAGGCTGCTCCTCAACAAGCCGTGCAACTGCAGACACACATGCAGTGCAGGATGCAGCATCTTGTATTTTCATGCAGTGCGTGACAGAAAGCAGCTGGTCCTCAGAAGTTTTCCAGGATCTGAATTCCCATCCATTTAGAATGGTTGTTTCTAAGCATATTTTGAAAACTGGTTCACTGCTACTGGACAGGACTCAGTTCACTGATACTTTCTGTACTTAAAAATGTCGATTCACCAGACCCCCTGTGCCTGCTGCTGAATTCTGAGGGCTCCTGGAACCCACTAGGTGGTATGATCATTACACTAATAGACTCTAAAGATGTGTTCTGAATCTGTTAGAAAATGCCTCTCATAAAATTAAGCATACACCTCACACCTAAGCCCTCCAGGCTTCCCATTATGCTCCTATACTGCTCCCACTTCTGGATCTCAGATTGGAGAGTGCTCTCACAGCAAGTTTGCTATTTCAGGTCCCGTGTGAAAACAGGACAGACCCACTGCCTGTTTGTTACTCAGAGACTTTATCAAATCATGAGAGATCCACATTCAAGTCCTTTTCCTTCTCCTTAAACTGTATTTCACATGGTTAACAGAAGGATGAGTGTGGCTGGAAATAGATGCAAGATCACAGGACAGGGCAGGGATTTTTGAAGGAGGAAGATCAGCTTGTGATTTCCTAGGGGAAAATGTAGGAGTCATATTTAGTGGGCATCTGATAAAGAGGGTTCTAAGGTGAGGATTTGTATGCATTTCCAAAGATAACAAGGGAAGTCCAAGGAAGTCAGCTTGGGTTAGACCAATCTCTGGGCTTCCTCCAGCACACTGGAAATTTTGTCTACTTATTCTTGGTCAAAATGGACTGGAAAATGCAGCTACCCTGAAAGTCAAGGGTCTCTGGGCAGCGTCCCAAAGGAAATGTGTTGGGAGATCAGAGCAAGGTAGAACAGTGCTAACTCATTTGCTCTACACTGATTCCTGTTCCATAGCATTTACCCAAGGCTGAAACAGGTCCCAGGACTCTGTGTATCACTTTTGCCAAAGGCAGAGCCTGCCTCCAGAGCAGATGAGCTACTGCTATGCTGTGTACCAAGCTCAAAGTGATTAGGGATTGTCTGCCCCACTAAAAAAATAAAAATCAATATCTAATGACCAGTTCAATGTTCCACCATAGGAAGATGGGTTCATTGTATACAGCAGCTCAGACAATGACCCCAGGGTGAAATTGGTATCCTGCTCAGTCTCATTATTGTACTTCCCTGTTGCCAAGCACCTTTCAGCTTCGCTCTCATCTGCCTTTTCTCATGAAATTTCTTAATGTTGGAGCATAAAGACATGATGACCCTAGAGAACAGCATGAGGCACACATGCATTTCAGACAAGAGCTTTGTGGGTCCTAGAGGGACACACTTCTATTTATTCTTTGTCTGTTCATGAGAGGATTTCTCTCTAGCCCCTGCCTTGTTGCAGGATAGGGACAGGCGAGCGGAAGATCTCGCGATGTGACGGAAAGAGACAGGGAACTCTTCCCCCACACACCCTGAGATAACGATCACCCCAGGCATGCAAGCCCCCCTAGCCCCAGTAACTTTCCACTCCTTTCCTACACTAACAAGCCCACCACCCCTCCTCTGACGTAGCGAAACCCCCTTCACTATAAAACCCTGTAAGATAAGATAATAAACGCCATTCGAACATCCACCACATTGGTGTCCATGCGTTCGATGGACCGAGTGGCTCGGGAGAGGCTGAGCCGCCGTGCTGTGCTTCGGGACCAGGTCGCCCCGTCTTTCAACCGAAAGGCGACACTGCCTATGTTACATTTCTTTTTTATTCAGTATCACAACTCTCAACCAGCTGGGGAACAGCATTGTCATTTCTCTATCAGTGCTGCAGAAACATCCTCAGAGATGGGTGGTTTTGTAATGGGATCCATTTCTGCTGAGGGGACACACAACCCTTCCCAGGGAGGCACCTCTCTCAGCAAAATGAACATTAATGCTAAATCCCACTCACACTACGGCAGGCTGCTACGATTAAACCCGGCTTCTTCCCAGAGATTTTAAGGGAAGGTTTGTAGCTCTGACAATAGTGGGAAGAAAATTTTTACAACACAACTAGCTGGTTTTTTAGCTAGTACAACGATATTTCACTTGCAATTTTACCAAGTCACATCAATTCCTAGGAAACACCAATTAACACCCATTTGTACAGAAAAAAACTGCAAATTGAAAAGTGCATTTACAAGTGTCTACTATAAAACATGGGCATGTTTTTCATATTCATTTCCAACATGTTAGATAAGATACATTCTCCTTATGGGGTGAGGGTTCTTTAGTGCTAACTCATAAACCCTTCTGCTTGAAGACATCCAAATAACTTCATTTTCTGAACCACCTTCTTTTACTCCTTTGAGTGTCTTTTTTACCTACATGGACATAATGTAAAGTGTTACAACCAGGCTAAATTAACAGAGAGTTTGGACCTGATAGTCTTGAACAGTGTGCATAAATGTGAGGTGCTAAAATGTCAGCAGGTGCTATGTTGTTTCCCCTGTTTGTTACTGGGATTCAGATTGATTAGCTCTGAAATGTGTGATCTATTTACAGAGAAAGGAAATGTTGTGTGGGAAGCCCAAAGATGAGTTTCCCTGTCGATGTGAGCCCCAGTAAGACATCACAGTTTGTATCAGCTGAGGATATAACCCCAAATGTTTCTGAGATGTCAGTTTATTCCCATAGTTTTGTGAGCAGCAGCAAGAAATAAAGGAGTGGAGGATGAAGGAGAAAACTGGAGAAAAATCAATCTGTTTTTTCAAACAAATTGACAGAGGACCCACATATTTTGGCATCTCTGCCATTTTAGCTGTCCTGTGCTGGACATAAATGCATCACAGATACAGAAATTTGAGAGCAATTGACCCATTGAACTGTTACGAGCAAACAGAAGAGGGAGGGCATGCACGATCAGAGCAGCTCAGATCAGAGGTCACAGGACTCCACAGACACCCAGGGACTGCAGACAAAGTCCACGTGCTTCATGTATAAGAGCTGAAATGAAACATACGCCAATATTAAAAAAATGTAATGCTGAATGATTTTACCACTGAGCTGTTCTTTCTGACCTGGATGGTTCTTTGCTCACAACAGCTCTCACAAAAGAAAAAGAAAACAAACAAAACCGGAAGAAAAGACACTTGCCCATCTGGGCTCATAAAATGTCTCTGACTTTTCCCAGTGTACGTAGAGTTGGTTTTCATGTCTGCAATATGTTGTGTGAAACAAAGTGCCAAGTGTGAGGAAACAATATACTTTTCAGTAGAGGAAAACATTCCCTTTTCAAAGAAAAATCAACATTTCACAGCAGCTGGGATAAAAACACTCGTCTCCCCAGCAAGATCAAAAGGAATAGTGCAGGGAGAGGTTCTGAGGCTGCCACTTTGGCACTTGGCAGCCACCAGACCTGGGTTAACTTCAGCAGTGAGTCTGAGGCTTCACAGCTGCAGGGACGATGGTGCAGAGAGAAAGGCCCTCACAAGACAGCTTTGAAGGAAAGATCTTGAAGAGAAGTCATGGTTTGGTTTATCGGTATGGATGTTGTTGGAGTAGGATTTCAATGTAAGACTTTCAAAATGTCTAATAGTTGCAGTCACGTGCTGGGTATTGTCTAGAATTTTGAGAGTTGTGGGATTTAAGGTTGATTTAGTTGTTAACCATTAATATGAGTTAATATATTTTATTGTTATTTTCTGTGGAATTGACATTCTTCATGAATTAAAACAAAAGCTGTTATATATTACTCCTTCAAATAAAAGTTCTGTTACCTATAGTCAATGAATTTTAATATAAAATAGAAATATGCATCTTCTATCAAAATCTTCCTACACCCACAGACTTAAGAGATGGCAGAGAGACACACATCACTTACCACAATATTTCTTCCTGGGAGGATTTCTTCCTTGTTTAACATAGCCTCCAAATTAACATGCAACTGCATATAATTTTCCCTATTATGAGTAAAACATGCCTAACAGACATCCATTTAGTGAGTTCCTGCTTTTCTCCTGAACCAGGAAAATCCTAACTCTGCTAAACTGGGATACAAGCATGGCCATTTTCTTCATTCTTCTTCCACAGCTCAGTTCACTTAAGGACTGACGGATAACAATAGCCAAGGAGAACTGTGGCTATCAAACCAGTCTTCCCTGGAGACCTGGCCCTTCTCACAGGTTTTACTGTCACTATCTATTGCTTTGAATGTAAAAGGCTTCCTCTACTAGAATGCAGCAATTCAGGTAAAGGACTTTCTCTGTAGACATACTTTCAGTAGAGGTTTGTGGGGGATTTATGTTCAAATCTACTGAAAAAGTCATAAAATTAAGCAATACATTGACATACTTTATTTAATAGTGAGGAGAGGGGAAAAATAATTTGAAACTTGTATTTTTGCTTGCTTTCAGCTCCTCATATGTTTGGCATTTCTAAAGAAAGAGGATTTCCTGGGTGAGGTCAGAGACTTTCTTTGCCCAATGACCTATCTCGTGGCAACACTATGCTAAAAAAAGGGATTTCTTTTAGCTAGATCTCCCATGCCCTCACAAAGCAGCGTATACATGAATGGTACTTAGAGATTGCTGCATCCATTCTTTAATCTCTTACAGTGGAGTCCTGTAACACATCTCAATCCACTCTCCATATTGATTTCTTGGGTATATCAGGTACCAAAGAAAGCACCATCAAAACTAAACAGCATGATAAAATTCGTTTGTTCTCAGCACTCTTTTAATTAGATGGATGAGATGAAGGAAAAGTAAATAACAGCACAGCAGGAGGGAAAGGAAAGTGAACTCCAAAACAGCTGAGAGATTAAACCCAACACAGTGCAGTCCTTCAGCTGTTCAGTATCTCACAGGACATCCATCAGTGACGCACAGGGGCTTAACCACTGTTATTTGGCACAGACACTGCCCTGTGGGAGCCCTCCATGGCTTCTCCCCCCAGTTCAGTCTCCAGCATGGGAGCTCACATGGATGCGCTCTGCCCTGTTGAAGCTCTGAACTCGGGGCTGAAGCTGAGCCTGCTGTGGGCTTGTTCTCTCTGCTCAGTGCCTCCTGTGGGAGCAGCAGAAGGTGTTCAATCTGGTTGCCAAGTCCAAAGGCCTCCCTGTACATGAAAAGCTGCTGATGTGTTTCCTACAGTACCTGTGGTCAATGCTGAAAAGCTGTTTCTGGAACAGGAGGTTGGTCAGCATTCCTCTGTGTACAAACATCAGCTATTGTCTTCCCAGTGTTCCTCTGCTCAGCCCCCCATTTCAAATGACAATAGGAGGAAAAAAGTAACAAATACATGGATAAAATGAACACTTTGCATCTTCACCTAAGGATATGCAGAGTAAGCAATAAATTGTGGAATAAATTCCATAGTATAAGCACAGCTTTTCTAGGAATCTTTACCAAGAAATAAACTTGATCTAAATATTCAAAGCTACTTTGCCAGCAGAGATCTTTTTGCCAGTTTGTTAGCCTTTAGCAAAATCAATTTGTACACTGTGCACATTTAATTTAAAATTGTTATTGTCCTCTGATTGCTTTGAGATTCATTTTGCATCTCAGCAATGAGTATATTACCAATGTTTTTATTATGCCTTGAAACGTAATGAATGCTTTGTGTAATATTTTCCTCCATCTTTAGGATGGTCTTTGTGCGGTGGGGGGGGGAAAAAAAAGCAATGAAAGAAGTGAAAAAAATCTTAAAGTCGACTTGCAGAATCAACATTCTGCTTTAATTTCTCATTTAGATGCCTGTATACTAATTTACCCCTTAGAAAGCTGGATTTATGGAAAATATTGTGGCCTGTGAGATAAATAAAGAGCAATTCCTGGCTGTGCTAGAGACATCTTATGAAATCTCAGGCATATCTCTTGGTGTGACTGTCTGTCCAATGGCACAAGATAATATTTCCTTTTACCACTCTCATTCCTGTGTATTGAAAATTCCTTTGGGGAAGTCACAACATGCACAGAGCATGTGGGTAGATCCTCTGTTGCTCTCTGGGGATTCTGTTGCTCTCTATTGCTCTCTGTTGTTGAACTGAGGATTCAGTTGCTACAGAAAATAGGAAGAACAAAAAGTTGTGGGTTTTTATCTGGAATCACACATGGCCAGTTGCTGTGTCCAAGTGGATACCTGATCTGTGCAAGTTGTTTGTGCAGCTCCATGGGATTTTATGTCTTTTTAGGGATAGTGTAGTGGCAACTATTATAGCTCAAATCCACAAGTGAAGAAAGACTTACAAGGAGATTATATTAGACAACATGATACAAACTGAAAAATTGTTTATGCTTCCAAGCATTTTAGAATTCTTAGATGTGTAATAGAAGCAGTGATCTCTAAAACTAGTTACAGGCTATGAAGGAGTGGTCAGGCTTTGGAACAGGCTGCCCAGGGCAGGGGTGGAATCACAGTCCCTGGAAGTGTTCAAAAAACATGTAGATGTGGTGCTTAGGGACATGGTTTAGTGGTGAACTTGGCAGTCTTAGATTAATGGTTGGACTCAGTGACTTTAGATGTCTTTTCCAACCTTAATGATTCTGTGACTATTGTAATATTTTTTGTTGTTCAAATAATCATTGAAAAGGAAAGTGTTTTGTTTTAACAAAGCCGCTGATCCCAGGTATATTTGCTGCACTTCCTAGCCTTTTGGAAACAGTCTCCAGATGAAGCTCTCCCTTGTTGGGCTACAAATATTGTTTTACTGATGAAGACACACTGCTGGTCTGGCCTCCTAGGTCACAGATTTCATCTTGCTCTGTGCAGTTTTCTAAGCAATTCACCCTATTGTAGTAGTTCACTTGTCACTGACATTTCAAAATATCAAAAATTGCCTAAAAAGACATACTAAAAATCTAGGCATCATCAGATTTTGGACTGCACTCTGATTCCTCTAACTAACAGCATTTTAGGATTCATGGTCCCCTTGCTCCAGAGAGGCAACACTTACATCATGCAGTGCAGCATTCCTGAGACACCAGAACCAAGCAAACCTTAAAAGCAGAAAACACAGATCCATGTCAGGGCAACTGTGCATCAGCAGGAAACTAGCTTAGGCAAGAACTTCAGAATCTGCTAATTATAAGCTTAGATAAAATTCATATTATACATTTTACTTTGCTGTGGGGAATTATTGACTGGATATGAAAGCCTTTACCCATTAGGCTAAGAGGACGTGCTGCTTACAGTGACATTTCTGATCTCTGGGAGAGCAGATCTTAGAGAAGCTTAGCTGAGGACTGCTTTCTTTTGCAAACTTCACTCATAAGAAAACAGCTCCTTAGAGTGCTGAACAGTCATTTTCAGTCATCACACCCATCCTTTAAGTGGTTCGAGGCAACTTTCTTAGCAAAAAATTATCATGGCAGAAAAGTAGTGATAATTTCTCAGTAAGCTTAAGGACTGCTAGATGAGTGACAATTAGATTAAATTTGCAAACATCCCCTAAAAGGTTATATCTATTGTTTGTTTTTAACTCAATGCTTAGTGTTATAGACTATTGCTACATGTTGTGGCCTGGAATTTTTGCCTGTTTTGGCAGGTTGCTTGGACCTGAATAACAAATTGTCTTTGAGACTCTAAGAAGAGAATTATCTGTTGCTTATATGCCAAACTCCAAAACGACGGTCAAAGTCACATACCCAAACAATGTCAATTTGCAGACACCTAACCATCTGCTGTATAGTAGAAATCCTTCTCCTGCATTGTTTGAGTAGGAAATTCTTGATGTCCCTCAATAAGACAAGGGTCTTCACATAATAATGCAGCATAGCTCCACCAGCAAACTACTGAGAGGTTACCTAACATCAAAACCCATGAAGAACAGATAGAACCCAAGCACCCATGAGGACAGGTTTTTAAAAAGTCTTCCTTGGTTTTTTAACACAGCTACAATTCACCAGAAGATTTTGGCCATCAAAGAGCAATTTAACTTTGGGCTATACACAAAGATTGAGTTACTGCAAATCTCTCCTGTTTTTTTGTTTTGCTTTTTTATTTTTTAATGTTAATATCATTATTCTTTTATGAGCAGAAAACTGGTCTATGTGAATATTTTTTGAGAAGTATCTTCAAATTATTATTTGAGTTATTCTTGGTTCATAAGGCAAAAAAAGAAGATTCCTACCGGGTGGAGGACATCTTTCTTCCCAGCACTGTATTTTACATTTATAGGAAAAGGAGTCATTACTGTAGAAGAGGTGGTATTTGATGACACCATCAGTCAGAAGATGTATCAGGGAAAAGAGCTTCTTCTGTTATAGCATGTCTGGGGACATTTGACCGGCAGAAAATTGCTCAGTAAATCAATTAATGCTGAACTTGGTTACTGATGGGTTCTGAACATCTATTTCTTACATAATGCAGGTTGTACATCACTGTCCAGTATTCCAGGAAAAGAATTATATTCTAACTGGTTTACAATTGGATTGAAGTGGATATTACTTTGGTAATCTGAACTCAGATACACCTGAGGCTTTTTACTTTGCTTTTATTTTTCTGTATCTCTACAATTTATTGCTACAGAAAGAGTTCCCTAAACAGGTCATTCAGCAAAAGGATCTGAACAGAGCTGACTATTGATAGATGAGGACTCCTTGCTGGAGGTCCTTCCTCTGGGTCCCAAAAACAACCCTCCAGACAGGCAGGTCCACCTCCAGCAAGAGCCCCTTGTCTCACTGTCACAGTGATGAGCAGCACCTCCAAGAGATGAGCCCACCCTCACCCAAGAACACTTCAAAGATTATTCACTTACTGCATCCAGAGAGGAATCACTTGTGTACTGTGATTTCCTCATAGTGGTTCTTCTGGGAAATCAGACTGGAGAACAGCTTGCAGGCTTGGTTTTGATATTTTATACATAGGGGTTTTTTAGGGGGACTGGGGGGAGGAGGGGTAGATTTTAATCATGGAATTCTGAGCCTTATGATGGTTTCATTCAAGTTCTTAGAGGTTATGATGTATAAAATACCAGGGCTTGAGCTGGTTAAGTAATGCAAAAATTAAACAGAAATTGTTTGCATGAAAAGAAGATGCTAAAGGAGAGAAAATTGCAGAAAAAAATAGTATGGTTACTTTGAGTCTTTTCCATCTCTCAAGTTCACCAGATACTTATTGGACTCAGAGAGAAAAATACATCTTTTAAAAAGGCCAAGAAAATAATCAAAAATATCAGTTGGCTTTGTACAGCCTGCTTAACCCTCAAGAAAGCTGTAGATGCATGAAGAATAGGTGGTTCAAGCTTACCTGGCCTCAGATGGAAAAGAGAGTGACACCAAAAGCCAAAAATTTCAACAAGGGAGAATTTGACCATTTCTTTCATACAGTCTTTTCTCAGAAATGCAGGAACCACACTTTTGTTTGAATTTGAGTCTCAAACCTTTGTCAGAAGTTGCACCAACGTCAGTAAATAAGGCCACAATGATAAGGATCTGACCTTTAACATTCTGTTTCTTTTGAAATCCCTGTTCAAAGATGGCTTTTCTATTCTCTTCCATTTTTCTCTTTTTCTTGCTTCCTCAAGAGGGATCACAGGATCCACAGTTCACCTTTGTGCACTGAGACAGGTGCCAGCAGAAAGGTCAGCAGCTCTGTGGTTTACAGCACCTGCTGCCCATCTGGTTGGGAGAAAAGGACATTCTAGCCCAAGACATGTAGGCTTCAATTCTACACTTAAAAACATGTTCAACCATAGCTTTAATGTTCCCCCCAGTACAAGAAGAACAGAGTCAAACTGGAGCAAGGTCAGTAGAAGGCCACTAGAACGGAGCACTTGCCCACTGAACAAAATCTGAGGAAACAGGACTTGTTCAGAGGAATCTAATCCTAAAAAATTTTCAAGACTGGGACACATAAAGCTCAAAGTAACCTGGTCTGAGCCGTAACTGACCTGATTTGAGGAGGAGTTTGACAAGAGAGCTCCTGAGGTCCCTTTCAACCTGGATTATCCCAAAACCCAATGATCCCTCATGCTTTGCTACACAGAGGTACCTGGTCCCCATGCTCTAATTGTCATCAAGAACATCAGAGCACTTTTTTCTTCTTTTTTATCTCATTGTGAGGTGGTCTTGCAGCATTTCCACTACAAAAGGTTACTGGCCCTACCTCCCCCGGTGGGATGGCATCATACCCATGTCCTATCACTGCCTTTCTCTGAGCCTCTTTCCTGGTTTAGAGAGCCTTCAAAACTAGTCAGCAGCACAAGGGACCTTACAATCTCTCCTCACTGGGGGAAAGGTAAAGAGAAACTCTACTTTATGCTATTTCAAATTTTAAAAAAACCCTAGTTTACTACTCTTTTCCTACACTGTTTTTTAGGGGGGTTGTAAAGTATTCCTTCATTATGCACAAAATGGGCAATATTTAATATTTATGTCTCTGATAGAAGCAATTGAGCTGAAAAGTAAAAAATCATTGGCTCCCATACAGTTTAATTCTCTCAGACTGCGTGCTATAACTGTGTGGTCATTGTCCTGAAGGGTTGTGAGGCAGTTTAACATTGGCAGGAGGACAGCAAATGAAAACAGCACCAACTTTACTCAATAAAGCACAAATGGGCTGCCATCCATTCTAATGCTCCATGTGGCTGCTGGTTACTGGTCTGAGGTTTCCCAAGCTCTGCCTTCCTGATCATTGCAGGTTAATTGGAACCTGGAGACTGGTGCTTCATCACACTCAGAGACACAGCGACAGTCAGAGGAGTATGTTCAATAAACTGCACGGGAAGTTTATACACATTTACTTCTATCAGCTTCTGCTTGCAGTAAAAAATAACGCAATTTAATTCTATCTAACCTAGTTGGGGTGAGGATTTATCTGATGGCAGTGTTATAAACAATTAGCAAGGTTGAAAATTACTATTCTATTGATTACAGGTTTGGGATTTTTTCTTTTCTCCTTAATCAAACTTCAACCAGGTTCTACATTGCCCTTGACTGGGCATGACATAAATCACTTTGTGCATGTAGCAGCTCACTTTGCTGCTGGCCTTTCTGGTTCACTGGGGAACATTTGAATGTGCAGATAAAGGAATCCAGCTCAGGTGCTGTCTTCCACTACAAATCTCTTAAATGCAGAAAATCATGTTTGCATAAATGGGCAGTTAATAAATCCCAGCCCTTGACACTTATTGACTAAAGTTCCAGAATCGGTAGATCCATTGCTGGTGGCTTGTTAAAATAATAAGGTGAAAGGAAATCCCCGTCTCAGTGCTGAAGATTTGTGATCTGTCAGCCTAGAGATTTGGCAAGGAACTAGCAACAGGTTAGGCTAACATTTCCCTTCAGAATATATTTTATTTTAAGAGGAATACGTGTTATTAAAACCAAGTACAATTCTAAAAATTTCCTGTGTACTAGGGGAATAGCTCTGTTCTTCAAAAACTATTCTATCAAAATTGGGGGGTTTTTTTCTACTTTTATTGGTGGGAATAAAATTGTATTCCAGATGCTGGTCAGAACTCAGGAAAACAGCTCACAGTTCTGAACTATGCCACCTATTCATAGGATGACGTTGGAAAATTAATTTTCCTTTCAAATTCCCTATCCAAATAGAACCAGGAATGTTGATCTTCATTGCTTATGGGCTGTTGAATGACAGAAAACACTGCAGCAGTGCTTGCTGTAAAACTGGGGAATGTGAACACTGGACAGTTAAAACTCTTACCAGACTTTTTGGATTGGAAGGATGGTATTTGGTTTTGCTTGCAGATCTCCTATAAGAAAAAAATCCCCCCAAAAATGTGCCTCAGGGTGCCTAGACCAGCATTTCTAAGGCTTCTCAGTACTAGGGCCTCCTGGCATCTCAGTTTTCAGGTTTACAGCCCTGTAAGAGCAGCTAAAGCTCAGACTTAATGTTCCTGACATTTTATTGCTCTTTTTTTCCAAAGTAAGAGAGACAAATCCCAGCTGCCCTTTGGAAAGCCCTCTCCCAAAGAAGAGGACAGGGATTTGCTTCACAGGTAGAAGAGGAGAAGATCATGCCCGTGCTGGGCATTGACTTGTTCTAGAATAGGAAGAATGCCATCCTTTGCATTAAAGAACATGAAAAGTATTTTTAACTTGAAACTGAAGAAGAGATAAAACTTGAGTGACTACAGCAGGAGCCTTTCCAATTCCAGAATCAGCAGAAAAATCCATCTGTCCCTGATTTTAGGAGTTCTCTTGGGCTGGGTAGTGCAGCTCACTTGCAGACAGCAAAACAGAAAGGAGGGACTGCAGCTCTTTTCCATTTCCTACATTTCCAAAGACACTATTTTGTTGTAACCATCCTTTCTGAGATTTTTCTTAGCACCTTATCTCCCTGCTTTTTCATTTACAAAATGTCAGTATGGGGGTTTTTGGCCTTTTTTTTTTTTTTTGGAAACTAAATTATTCCTTGCATAAATAAGTTCCTAAGGTGTTTTTATAACCCCCAAAATAAAATGAAAGATTTGATTTAGAGTCAAATAAAATTTCAACAACTTTGAAATTTATAGAAAATTTTTATATATAGCTTTAATTTTATTTTTTTTCTATGGGATTTTTCTATGCCCCCAATTGACTGGAGGGAATAATACTCTTCCTGTTAAGAATTACAGAGCTTGAAAGAGGGCAATCACCTGGCATATGTCTCCTTTCCACTCACACAGATGGAACCTGCTGCTCACAAGTCCCGTTTGCCTTTCAGTCACATGCTGTTATGAAAATATGAGCCGTGTTTAAAGCATGATGCAGCTGATGGACACTTTATCAAAGGCTTTTTCAAAGCTTTGACAAACTCCTTTTGAAGCCAGTTGACTGAAATGTCAGAACTTCCACTCATTAAAACTCCCACTTCAGCTACACCCCCCATGCTTCAGAAAGGCTTTTTTCACCACTTCCACTCAGATACCAAGAATCTGAAAAAGGTTATTTTCCCTCATGAAGATGTGGCTTGTGATTTACTCCACTGTGACAGACAAGATTTCAGATTTATGTTTATTTTTTTTCTGAGCAGTAATATTAAGTTACAAACTGTGAGTGTTTGCACTGTGTGCTTGTCTTTCTTTTTTTCATTTTCACAGCTCAAAATTAATTAGCTTAGTAAAAAAAATGGTTTTTTTTAAATCTCCAACTGCATTTTCTTCTACTCATGGGCTTGAAGACAGGGGTAGGTTGAGTGTTTTGTCATCTGTAAAAGTGCTGATTCTTGTGCTGGAGATGGCTGCTGGTGTTGAAGACCATTGTGCCCATGATAGATCCAATTCTGCTCTACCAGGGGCTGCAGGATGCTGCCAGCAGCTTCTAGGAACAGCCTCTACATTCTTAAAGCTGAGCTGGTTGTCATCAAAAAATTCCTTCAAAAAGTTCCATTACCTCTGAGATTAAGGGATCATGCTTCCTAAATTTATGCCGCTCTCTTACTCAGAAATCAGAAATTCCACCTTTGCTAATACAGATTTAACACAGAATGAAATTTTATAAACTGGCTGTGTACGGACTGCATGTGAGACAGCTGCTGTGCTATGCCTTTGGAGCTGCTGTTTCCTCTGATGCTCCACAAAATTTGGGATAAAAATGTCCCATCACTGCTTTTTCCCTTCTCATTCATCAGTTGAATTGTAAGTTCCTTTTGAAACGAACTCATCAGTGCTGCCTCATATCGCAAAGTTATCAGGTCTTGTATTTTGATTAAGATTCCAGTCAATGGCAGGTAAGCCAAAACAAAGTCATTTTTAGCTCCCATGGCTGCACACTACAGGACTAACAGATCCTTTTTTTTGGCATTAGGCAAATGTGACTCTGCGTATACACAGGGAGAAAACAAGGTAAGAAAGCCTTGCTGCTACCAACTCACCCTCTCAAGCACAATTTCACTCCTAAGTCAGAACCAAAAATTATTGAAAATACTTTCAGTAATAAAAATAATTGCAAAGTATTTCTTCGAGAGTTTTAAAAGAAGTTTAGTCTTCCTGTCTTCAAAAACACTGTTAGCTTTCTCAATATAAAATTCCTTTTTTTAATGCTGTAGAGAAAAAAATATTTATGAGGAGGTGAAGAGAAAAATCCCGTTTCTTTAGGATTTGGTTTCCCAAACCTTTCTGGAGAAAACTTCTTTAATTTGTCTATTTATCAGCCTTTTAATGCAGCCTTTATGTTCTAATTTTGCCATCTGTAGTTTGGGATTTTTACAGTTGTCAGTATCCCAAAGACTTAGTTTTGCAACTAATTTGGAGAAGGCAAATCAGTAATACATCAACTCTGGACTAGAACAGCTAAAAAAGAAATAAATGATATTCAGGAAATTATTTCGTAAGAAAAAGCATCTTACATGTTCTCTCGTTTTCTTAACACAATGTTAACAGGCTGTGTTTAGATTTAACTGTGTCAAGATAAAATCAGCACAGCTGTTGAAGCTGTGAACTATGCTCTAAATGATCCTTTCAATTGTGTACATTCAAATTTTAGTGCTGTATAGATTTTGAACTACATGCAGACAGCTAATCTAGTGGTGCATATATGTAAGCCCCGGTGTCCTTCTCACACAGGTTGTGCTGTAGCCATTTTATACCTTTCTTCTTTTAGACCAACTTTGGAAAATATACATGGAACCCCTTGGGAAGTATTAAGACACCATTTGGCTTTTCAAAGCTTTCAACGCCTGTGTGAGCTGCCAGCGAGAAAAGGGGCAGGTTGTGAAGCTCAGGATCACTGCACCACCATTGCCAAAGCTCAGTGCACCCGATCATTTGCTTTTCTCCTGGTTTCCTGGATTAACTATCCAAGGTAGGTGGTGTGGGGTCCCTTCCTGTTGTTTTTTCGGTGGTCTCCGAGCTCTCACGCCGTCCCCACGCGCTCCGCCCGTGCGCACGCCGCACCTTGCAGACAGACAGCGACTCGAACCGCGCGGCGCCGCGCCGGGACCGCCGGAGGCGCGTGTTCGGAGCGCGCGGTCCGGGATCGCAGCTCCAGCGCCGCTCCTGCCGCCGGGACCGAGCGCCGTAGGGACGGCTCTCTTCGCGTGCCGGCGCTGTGCTCCGAGTGTCCCCGCGAGCTTCAGAAACACGCGGTGCGAGCTCCGTTCTGCCGCTGGGGAATCGATACCGCGTGAACCTCGTGCTCGCTCGGAGCGGGCTTGGCTCACGTTCGGCGGTATCGTAGTCCTGCAGACCCCCGAGACAAAGGAAACACGGGGGGAGATTTCCCCTTTGCTGTCCACGGGAGAGTTTATTGAAAGTTCGTGGAGGAGGGAAAAAACCGAATATCTGGACAGGCATGGGGTTTTTATGGACTCGCGGGGAGGGGAGGGGGATACGGCGCACGCCAATGGGAAGCAAACAGGAGGGAGGAATCGGGGTACATACAACCAATGATCTCTGCACCGGGGCGGGGGGACACCTTGACGTGACAGGATCGCTGATTATTCAGAAGTCTCTAGAATAGGGGCTCCTGGCGACCCCCCCGGGCGCGTGAGTTTGAACCCGTGATCGGCCCAGGGACTACTTTGCCGTTTGAAGTTCCTCCGCCGACCGGCTGGCTACCGGTGGGCTGTGGGGGGGGGCAGTTTCGGCAGAGACCGGGGCGGCGTCCTGGCGGCAGCGCCTCCATACCTTCCTACCCCCAAATCCAGTAACAGAAGTAGGGAGGGTTTGGAAAACTGCTATGAGATCAAAGGAGGGACTCCTGTGGTGGTAGGGCCAATTTAGGCACTAGTGTCCCTAATGGGGACCAGAGACGTAAATGTGATGGCATCTGGTCATTTGTTTTCACTGTCTGAATCTCTGTTTTGCAAACACTGCACCTATTTTTGCACAACGAGGGACACTGTTCCATGTAAGTTTGCCATGTGCTCCTGTTATTTTTTCGCATTTCTAGTACTTAGGGTGTTTTTACTCAAGTTCCTGGTAACAAATGAAAGATTGTTTGTATGTGGAATATTTCACTCCCCCTTTTCAGTACCAAATCTAGATGCTGGCAAACATCCAGGAGGGAGACATAAGTAGTACCTATTCCCCAGCCATTTCACCTCACACTGACTTTATTTGCTTCAAGGAAGAAATTAAGATGACACCCCGTTCCTGCTATTTGTGTGTCCAGAAAGGCAACAAGCTGCTAATGACTATCCCATCTAGAAGATAGGGGCTTCTCCTCTCTCTGATATTCCATTCACTTGAGTTGTGGTAACTAGAGCTGTGGCTTAGAATCTCCAACTCTTCTAATGATCTAGCTAAGGCACACTGATATTGAATTATACATGCTGTGATTTTTTCCATATATGAAATTATTTTTGTAAGCTACTCTGGGGCTAAGTGAAGATCTCAAAATAAAAAACATGTTGGAATTAACATTTCATCTTCAGCGTTAAAATCAGGTAATCAGGTATTTTGCCTGTAACTCAGTTCTTTCATAGTATTTTGATGTGCTTAGAAATTTGGGACTGGTTTTTGGATGAAGGCAACTGTTGGCAGGGTGCTGGTATTGAGCCACTGAGGCCTGAGATGGAAAAAACTGCTTTGGTCATCTGTTCCTTCTCATTGCCAGGCCAGAATTGGTCTTCATTATTGCACACTTGGCTGATGTTTTGTTCTGTTTTTCTTCTTGCCAGACCATGAGTTTTGAATTTTTTTCCTGGGAGATGATTATTCAGGCTAATAAAACTGCAAAATTAAATTCAAATAGAAGCTTTTCAATTGTGAATCACTGTGTTTCCCACGGATGTTTATGTGCCTACTGGCTTAAGCTGAGAGTGCTTAGGTTTGCTTTTTTTCAATTTTGAAGTGCATTTAAGTTTTAAGGATAGCAAGTAACCAGATGTCCCTCAGTGTGGGTGCTGCAGATCCTGCCTCATCAATCTGGGCATTGCTTTGTGAGCAGCCCCAAGATTCCACAGGCTGGTGCTGATCTCACAGAATTATCTCTGCCTGGAAGAACAAACCAATGGTTCAGAGCCAGCTCACCAGGTCACCATTTCAGGCTCAGACAGGAATTACCACCTGACAGCTTTTTTGGCAAGCAGACCCTCTACAAAATGAGCTGATGAACTCAAACCACTCCAAAGAGGTCCTCATATTTAAGAAATTGTCCCCAGATAGCCTGAAAGAGCACAAAAATCATACGCCAACCTAATGCAGTACTGAATGCATCTGGCCAGCTATGCATGCCCAGAAAATCCTGTTTCTTTACCTGACAACTACAGCCTAAGACATGCTGATATCCCCTTTCTTATTTTAGACCAGCAAGCTTGGGGCAAGATGGTAATATATGTGAAGGCAGGGCATCATCCAAGGTTAAGAGGATGAGCATGGGAGCTCTGACTCATCGCTGGAGGAGCCAGAAAGAACTGATATGTCCAGCCCAATTGTTTCAGAATCCCTGTTTCTCCTAGTACTGGAATAGAGCAGCCAAGAGTAAGTCCTGCAGATGGAGAGAAACCAAGCAAAAATGGTTTTACTGGAATTTTTCTACAGTCTGTATGCATACTGTCAGGGACTAAGGGACAGGTAAGGGCCTTCAGTTGTCCTCTTTCATTTATTTCCCTGTTACAGCCATGGGAAGAGCATTGCAGCTTACCTCCAAACCCCTAGGGGATGCAGAGAACTGGGGAAAGCTGTGATGTGGTAGGAAGGGATAGATCATGGTTGTCCCATTGGAGTCCTGTGCCACTGATCATGGGATCCCAAGGGACCCCTGTGTGGATGTAACAGTTCTGTTTCAGCTCCAGGGCTGCATTAGATACATAAATCCACAACAGGAATTTTGCAACACCACTCACTGCTTCCTCTCAGGACAGAGATTAATCTGTGGGTGTGCTTGGCATTTCCAAAACTTTTAACAACGAGAGTCTCATCCAGTTCTTTAGCTTCAGGCACAGCATGTGTAGCTTTGAGGCAAGATCCCAAGAGAAAGTGGTCGCTGTGTCTGCTGCTGAGCCTGCAGTCTTAGGAGGAAATTAAACAGGAGATACAGTTCAGTCACAGCTCTTATTAAAGCAGCCTCTTAACTTTGTCCTTTGATTAAAATGCAAAAGCATCTTCCCGGAAGGGTCTGCTATGCTCTTCTGTTAACAGACCCTGGCAGACAGGAGCTGGGCCACCCATGCTAAGCTGAGGACGAACTTTCTAGCACCTACCTTGACAATAACTAACATCAGATGCTGTTTCTCTAAAGCCTTGACAAGGAAGATAAAATTCATAAAAGGAGAGTTATTTGAAGCAGTGTCATCTAAGCTAAAATAATCCAGCTATTTAAGAGAAGGACCAAAGGATTAGAGCAAAGGAACTGGGTGTTCTGTTACTGTGCCAAGCACGATCAGTGCTCCACAAAATGCCCCTGAGCTCACCAAACCAAGGGCACTCAAGGCTGAAGTAGAACACTCAGCACACTGAAGGAGGAGGCTCTAAATGTGCTCTTTATTAGGATGACAAACTCCAAAGAAGGTACAAAAGGGAGCATATTTTTTAAAATGCAGAATTCTGAAAAGGTGTGAATAGCTTCATCAACCAAACACATGAATATTAATATTCATATACTCATTTCTAAAGCAATTGCTGGTGAATCAAGTTGGTATTTTCAGAGCAGGATGCAAGGACATTTCATTTAATCAAGTTTTTTAACTGGTTCACTAATTAGTTTCCACCAAAGCTAAGAAGCTCAAATAGTGGCATTGATATCTAAATGAGTCAATTCTGAAAAGATCAAGTCTTGTGCTATATTTTTTTTTTACCTGATGATTGCGCTTTTTACAATTGGCTAAGCTGGCTCCCTATAACTATTGAAAAGGAGTGAATAACTTCAGGGTATAGGGAATAAACTGTAGATCCTCATATGAAACTTTCAGGGTTTGCTGATATGCCAAATTATGCCAAAATAAGTATTAGTGCACTAGCTGAATTTTCAGTGCAAAAAGATCAAGCGAATATTAAATCAAATAGCCCAAGTGCAAAAAAGAATAGCACATAAAGGTGCTGCACTTGGTACAAGTATCCCAGGTACATACAGGAAGGCACCTCCATGTCTGTTTCAAATATATATATATATAAAGCAAATATCTGTGCCGATATTTATGCTTCACAGTATCATGACAGCAGGAACAATTCTGCTTTAAGCAATTTTCCAGGCCTTTTTTCTATCTTTTCTAAATCACTGAAGTGGAAGCTATAGAGCCATGTAAGCTTTAAGCCAAAGTTTTCAAAACTGCGGATTTAGAGAAAAATTCATGAATTTTGCACAGATATTTAAACAGATTTGCAATAAAAGTGCATGTTGAGTACATCTGGGAGCAATTTGCCCTGAGAAAGGTGTTGGGACCCCGTATCTGGCTATTTACAAGAGGGAATTAAATGTCCAGAGGCAGATTCTGGACATGTGAACATCACATATGCCTCCAGCCAAGAGGAATTTTGGGCCTTTTCAGCCTTGACAAGTTATGAATGAGAGGGGACCTTATCAGTATCTAAAAGCAACATAAAACACTTCTCAAAGCATTAACTTGACCCATTCAACTTTGCAAACTCTAAGCCTGTTGGATTTTAAGTTACTCAAAAATTCCAAGCAGAGGGAATTAGGTGCAGAAGAAAGAGAAAAAGACAGAAAAGATATAGAAAAGAATAAACATAACTGCCACTCCTGGTTCCAGCAGTGTGCAGCTGACAGATATTCCAAGAGAAGGTAGGGTCAAGACATGTTCTTGCCTCATGTTTGGCCTCGTGTTTGGCCCTTGGCCTTCCTAGGCCCTTCCCCAAGGTGGGACTCCTGGTCATGTGGCCACTCAGGAGCTGGGCTGGGGGCTTCAGGGGTGGGGGGTGGAATATTCACTCAGGTATGCCAGGGATTGGCAGCCACTGTGGGGCTGGGATACAGGCCCAGGGGTGTGGGGTGTGTGGGGCAGGGAAACACCTCCCTGTCTTGGTTTGGCACAGCCTGGTTTTGGGTAGCAGGGGG
>VXBT01013143.1:49948-161770 GCA_013400235.1 Oriolus oriolus
CCCATGGAAAGAGACCCACGTCGCAGCAGTTTTGGGAGAACTGTCTGCCTGTGGGAGGGACTCACGCTGCAGCAGGTGCAGTTCGGCTGCTGCTCGTGAGAGTGGAGCCACGGCGGGAAGTTCACCGAGAACTGTCTCCTGTGGGAGGGACCCCTCGGCCTCACAGGGAAGGACTCTTCTCCTGGAGCAGCAGAAGAAAATCTTGATAATGGACTGCCCAAAATCCCCCTGCCCTGCTTTCCTGCATTGTCAGTGGGAAGGAGGGAGGGCCGGTGCGGGGGAGGAAAGGTGTTTTAAGGGCTTATTTTACTTCTTATTACCCTCCTCTGATTCTGTTAGCAACAAATTTCACTTAGCAATCAAGGTTGAACCTGTTTTTCCCTTGAAATATTTCTCCCACTCTCCTTCTCTCACCCATGAAGTCTCCATTAACCCTTTTTCCTCTTTTCCCTCCTTTTTCCCAGCTGAGGTAGGGGAGGGTGAGCCAGCGACTCTCGTGGGTGCCTGGCGTTGAGCCAGTGTCAAACCATGACACTCCCCAAAGCCAAGGCCCAACCTGCCCCTTCCCCTCGCCCAAAATGTTTCAAGCCCGCAATCCTTCCAGTCCCTCACACTAGGTTGTTTTGCTTTGTTCTCTCTCCTATAACAGATTTGTCTTTGAATCCTGACACAGGGACTAGGGAGCATTGCAAGGTATAAATCACAGAAGAAACTCCACTGAGGACTTCTAAAAAGTCAAGACTTTAAGCCTTACCTTAATGCATCCTATTGGCGATGTTAAGCACAGCACACGAACCTCTGTGACTCCTGTTCCTGGACATCTAACAATATCCAAGCCTTCTATGAATTCTGAATGCCAAGACATGCACTAAGAATGAAGGTGTCTCATATATATAAATACCTAAAAATTCAGCAGTGTGATAATCTAGTTCCCCTTTCTGAACCCAGCCACCTTTTCCATAATCTGAGCCAGAGCGAAGAACTATCAGTGGTTCCTTCAGTAAATAAAACAACAGTTGTGACTGAAACAGGCCCCTAGGAAATGAATCTGTTCTCTTTCCAGACAGCAATCTTCAATTAAATTCAGGCTGTGATGATGGGTAGAAAGCTGTATTCATTTAGTGACATTTGTTCATAATAGTTTCAAAGAGGTAGAATAATTGCTCTTGATAGCAGACTGTGTCTCAAGAGGCGGGATGTGTGCGCACTTGTCTCTCAAGAGGGTGGGAAGGTCTTTGTTTCACCTGAATGATTTAGTGATACCCAGGAGGAAGATACGAGAAAAGCCAACTTTAGTTTCTCAGCTCAGGAGAGATTTGAGGACGTGGGCTCAGTGGAGAGGGGGAGGTTGTATTTTCAGTAGGAGAGAAGCAGAGTCTTCAGGTTTTATCTCTGACCTGTACAGTTTTGAGTTTCTCTTCCTCTCTTTTGCCTCATTGAGGGATCTGTATTCTATAGCAGTCATGTAAAGAGCCTAACATTCTTTTGGCCCTTGTCTATGCTTAAGCTATTGAAGAGGAGAAGAACGAGGAGGTTTGGATCTGAAAGATTTGAGAACAACCAAGTTGAATGCATCAGGTTTAATCAAAAAACATCAAGCTTCATGCTGTTGAGTTCACTGGGCATGGGATCAGACCTTTTCTGAAACACTGAACTAAGACTCCCAGAATAAATTGTCCTACTATTCTTTCCAGAATTTATGCAGTATTTTAAGAGCACTAAAGGAAGCTGACCCAGAAAGCCTAGTAAAGAGAAGAATATAACTGCACAAGGAAAGATAAAACTGAAGTACATCCTCAGCTGAATATGGGTTGAATAAGATGAAATCCAAGATGTATTGGCAGTCATTTAAAAAATAGTCTGCACTCTGGGGGATGAGGAGGTACTTCGCAAACCTGTTGTTTGCAAATGCAGATGTAAGAAAAAGAAAGGCATGTAAGCAAAGCTTTGTGCTGCATTAAGAAGTTTAAACAAGGCAAGTAATCGAAATTTGGCTTAAAAATTACGATATTGAGGTAACCCTTATATTTGAAAAAGTGCTATATACTTGGAAGAAGCTGGAATTTAAAGATCTATTATTTACTAATAAGAATGTAAGAGCTCTTGAATATTAAAGTGCTGAGAGAAGTTTGGGAATGAAACAGGTCTTAGTTGTAGGAGAGGAGAAATATCTGTAAAAATAAAAAATTATTATTATTATTACTATTATTATTATTATTATTATTATTATTATTATTATTATTATTATTATTATTATTATTATTATTATTATTATTATTATTATTATTATTATTATTATTATTATTATTATTATTATTATTATTATTATTATTATTATTATTATTATTATTATTATTATTATTATTATTATTATTATTATTATATTTCTTGTGATATGATTCAGGAATTGGGAAAATAATTTCCCTAAAGGAAGTGGCATATAATTAGTAGGATGTAGTAGGAAGTTTAATTATGTAGAGCTGCAGTGATTTTCTTCCATGGAAGGTGAAATTACTGGAGTGTTTTGTGAAAGGTGTATAGGAACTTTTCTTAATTTCCTGAACTTATTAACAAAAAAGATTGGAGAATGATTTTAAAAAAAAAAGTCTTCTCAGGAATTCACATTGAAGTTTTAGGATCTGCATGTTCCTGAGACAGAAGAGAAAGATGTTCAGAAAAAGCAAGGGAGACTTATTAAATAGGATTAAAGTTTATTTTTGAAACTGAGTTTATTAATGGAAGGTCATGGTATCAGTATGAATAATTCACTCCTCAGAGATCTGGCATTTCATCTGGCATGAAAAGCCCCATTGCACAGCCAAGCCTCTCCCAAGTGTGCTCGACATACGGGACAGCAGTTGAAAGGGTTCATAAAAATAATTCTACTGAAGAGATGCCCTTTGGTAGAGCGATCTGCCATCACAGCTGTGATAGTGGGGTTTCATCACTCAGCTTGCAGAGATCAAATTCCCAGAACTTGTTAAGAAAAAGAATGTTCTTCCAGCCTTGTATATCTCACTATGATTAACATCTGAGTTTCTATTTCAATTACAGAGAAATTTTACAGAGTGTGATATGAAGGGCTCCTACCCACATTCTGGAGTGCTAGAAAGTCAGGGCTGTATGACTAAAACAAAAATACGACAAAAAATGATGTGAAGGTTGCAGCCAAAGGTGGCTAAAGTGGAGGTGTGAGGCCACCTTCAGGCCATCTCCCTTAGCTTTCCCTTTACAATGGAGAGCAATTTTTCATCCTTGGGTTTTCAGAGGAGAAAGGTCTCTGATGAAGGCAGAAGAGGACTGAATGAAAATAATTGGAGCAGGGTGAACTGGAGCTCTGCAGGAGGATGGTTCAGCTGAGGGAATTTTCTACAGACAGCAATCCTTAGGCTCCCTGCCTCCTTGGCAGTGCGAGGGCACAGTGCAGTGCCTCCCTTCTTCCCGCTGTGCTACAACACCTGGCTGCCAGCAGAAAACTGCCCTTCTTGGCAGCAAATGTTTTGCTCTGGAGCCTGCAAACACAGCAGATGCTCACGTTCACAGTGGTGTTATAAGCTTCCTGCTTCCAATCCATTAAGCATGGTCTGTAACAATGTGTGCACCACGGCTTCTTGTACAAATACGTGTAATCCATCAAACAATTCCAAAAAGTAGTACTCTTCAAAGTTTGTAGAACTGACTTACAAATTGTGTTTGCTTTGTGGAATATGCACAGAAGGCAAGTTAACTAAACAGCTGAAAGCACACCATAAATTACATATGGATCAAAGCAGGCGTGGATGTACAAAAGCAAACAAGCACTCCCTTTCCCCAAAACAGAGATGGTGATAATACTTGAAAGCAGTACAGCACCCAACAGTATGTCACGGGTTATGGAACTGGATCTAAAGTGCTGGAATGTATGTTGTTTGGGATAAAGGGGATTCAGCAATTTTTCATTATCATTAATCTCCCAAAAGCATGTCTAAGAGAAAAAAGCAGCCAGTAGCTAATTGGACATCTGCTTTAAAAAACCAACAACATTCATGTTGGGTTTTTTTCCTGTAGTATTAATAAATACGAAATGTGTCAGACAGCAGGGGCTGGAGATGGAAGCTCTCTATTTGCAGAGCAAATGCTGTGTGTCTGTGCCAGGCTACACTGTAGTTTAGCCTTCCTTACCAAAGAAAAAGAAAAGAACAATTTTGCAGATGTCTCCTACAGCGTGGTCTTAAAACCTTTTTCAGAAGAGCAACCACAAGCTGAGGTAGCACGTATGTGTCATATGTGTACTGCTACCTTTATCTTGAAATGTAGAAGTAAACTGGCAGTACCACTCTAGAGTCTGCTGTTTCCCAGCCTTGCTAATCGCCATTCACATTATTTTCTAAAACACTGTTCTTTTTTAAAGAAACTATCTCTCCTGCCTCCCAGATGAATGATTTAACTCATAGGTTTGTGGTCCCAAATATTCCAGAGCAAAACATCTGAAATCTCGAAGCGTCTGGCAGATCAGTGTGAACATCAGCAAGTCCTCGCCTGGAGATGCTGTAGAGTCGATATTGTTTCATGGAGCAGCTCATGGAGGTCTCACATATCACAGCCACCACTGCTGGGAGCCACTCACTGGAAGCTGTGATCCTTGATGGACAGTTTCCAGGGCTCTGCATCCACGAGCAACCACTTTAAACCCACCACGTTCCTTGAGGATGGAACACCCCTCCTAATCTCTTGCCTATCCTAAATTTTGGAACTCTTAATCTCTTCATTCAACCAATCACATGTGTAAGTGTTGCTACCAAAGACAAAAAGCCCTACTTTCTCTTTCATACAAACATAGGCACAAAACAGATGGTAAAGTCGGGTTTTTTCTAAGACATAGCAAGAGTCTGGCTGTTCCTTGCCCAAGGAGTTCACTGTCTAAGGGTCACAGCTGGGATCCGAGGGTGACACCTGACGAAGGGTGAGAGATACATATCTCAGTAATGTGTTTTGTTTAGACTGTACTACAGCAGCATAAGAATTATGTCTGCATTTGTGTGCATAACGTATTTATATTTAAGCAAATTAAGAAATGCATCTGAAAATCAGTTTTCTTTTATTAGTTCAAGCCTGAGCAATGTAAAAGAATCATTGGATTAATTAATATGCCCTAAAATTCATTAGTGTCTTCTCCAGTAAATTGTGAGGTATTCATAAATCTGCTTGCCAAAATTACTTGATTACTTTATTGCAACAAACTGCAATGAGAAAAAGGTAGAGAACCTAGTGAGATCAAAACTTGAAATAAAAGCTTCATACCCAGGAGATAACACTAATCAAAGCCTGATAATTATCAGTTTGATACTGCAAAGTCTTAATTGCACCCAAGTCCATGTCAGTTCCGCAGGATCTGCTGAACATCTTGCAGAGCTGAAATCCTCTTAAAAAACATCAGGGACTGAATTTGCCATCCTTGTTGAGGATTTCAGTGGCTCTGTTTGTGAAGTGAGGCAGTGGTGTGAATGAGCTATTTATGCTGCTTGTTTTAGACAAAAGAACATCTGAAAAAGACTTGGGCACAATTTTGCATTAAGGTTGTTTGCACGTTCCATGGAAACTGCTCTAAAGATCATCTCTGGCAGGCAATCTCATCTTTACAGAAACTGCTTAAAGGTATCTTTCTGCAATTCATATTGTAATTTTCTTTGATCTATATTTTTTTCCCCTAGAGTGGATTGCTAAAGACAGCTATACCTGTTAAAATAACATGCTAAGAAAAATGCAAATTGAATGAGGACACTTACCTCTCTGAATGAAGAGCTGGTAGGACAACACATTGAAAACCATAAACTTCCCTATTTTCCCAGCTCTTCAAAATAGCTAAAAACATTGTCAATGGCAAATTACAGAGCTTGACCTTAAAACTGATTGGATGAAAATAAGAAAACCTCTTACAAACCTTGTTCCACAATTTTTCAATCAATGGGAGGCAGTTTTGCCAAAAGTAGTGTAAATATGATTGAACAATTTGCTGTCCTGGGCTTATATATGATATGAAGTTTGCTTTGAAAAGGTTGGCACCAATTATCTTTGTCTATTAACCCTGAAATAAAAAACTTTTAAAAAGGTAAATCCAGCATTGCATCATGAATTCAGAGGCTGCTTTTGCACCAATGACTCAGATTCTCACAGATGAGGACTGTTTGATCAGTTAGTTTGACCTTATCCTACTATCAGGCACATTTCACTCTTCCACTTCTATGCTGAGCTCAGTAAGTTGCCTAACCAGTCACTTCCAGCGAATTTCACATTCTTGATTTGAAGACTTCACAGCCAGAACATTCAGCTGGCCTTGATGATCAAAGTTTGTTTTCACTATGGATTTCCTTGGCATCAGTACCTAGCTATTAGGCTACCTGTGGGGAACCAACCTAATTATCCTGTGTAGGTGATGGAAGCAGAAATATTTCATCATGCCCCTACTCTGTCTTATTAAAAATGGGGCCATGAAACCAGTATTCCTACTGTGTAGGAAAATGGATTACCCAGAAGGCAATATCCTGGGAAGGTGACGTAATGACCCCTATTCAGACTGTTGTTACAGGTGCATCCATCTAAAGAAGGCACAAAAATTGCTTCAATAGCATAATTTAGACCAAGCCTGCTATTTTCTAAGCCAGTAAGTACTGGGCTGAGACCATGTCAGACGTTCTCTCTGTCCCTTATCTACATAACCAGCTCAGAGCCTCTGAGGACTGAGGTGCAGAGGTGCCAAAGTGAGTGTCATTGCTGTCCCTTGAGGGGAGTAACAAGGAAAGTTCTCAAGGGCCATCTGAGAGCTGTGACCATCTGCTCAAGGACAGGAGCAGGTCCTTCTGGGAGTGGGAGTTCATCACGAGAAACAGTGATGTCACTCTCTCCTGCTTGTGAAAGTTTGAAAATGCTTTTCGTGTAGCTGTGCTTTGGCTGATGCTATGGAGAACAACAGCCTTTCATGGTAAATATCACTGCAAAACCCTCCCCAAGGCAGCACCATGGTCAGTTCAACAGAGATGATGGAGAAGCCACCCAAGGTGGAATCAGAGTGTCCCAGAAAACATCTCTAAATGAAAGCAAACCACTCTTAGCTCCCGGAGATTCACTGGGCATCACTTTAAGTCCACTGATTCCAATTAGTACCCTGGAACTAATTTCTCCTCTGATCTCCAGCGTACCTCAGATGCCTTCCTTGTTTATTGGCCCCTTCTCCTTTGACTGTAATTTTTTCTGGCTGTGGACCAGAGGGAACATTAAGCACCTGAATTTCCAAATTTAATTACAGTGTTTAAATAATGATACAGAGCATCGATTCCATTTACTCGCAATGGCACAAACCAGCTTTAAGTATTTAACACCTGGGGCACTTCCTGTCTCACTGCTCTCTGTTTAATCACCTTCTGCCAATTAGAAAAATCCCTAAGAGACTGGCCTGCTCTCTACCATTAGAGAAACTGAATACCTCAGGCACTACAGCAGCTTTTATTTAGTTTTTTTGTCCTGGAGAGAAAGATTTGCTTGAAATTAAGTAGATGGCGTATTTGAATCTATATATTGCACACCTACAACTCACTCTGAATTTCTTGGGCACTGGCGCAGTCTGACGTGAGTTTATAACTGGCACATTTATAAACTATTTTTGTTGGTCTGGCTGCATGGAAGGACTCTGAGGTGGAGAGATGTCGGTCTTTGCAGAGAAAACAATGTCCGGAGGGCTCAGAGCATGTCTGACAGGACAGTCATATGTTTCATTGTACACGAGTGCCATTTCCCAAGCACATTGCACCCTCTCAGGCTGAGGATGCTGCCTGCAAGTGTCTGCTGTGGGCAGCTGGTGAGGTGCTCTCAGTCCCCATGTCCTGTGAGGCCACACATGTCCTGCACACCGGGCAGCTGCTCGGGAGACTGAGCTGGCCCAGGATGAGCTGAGAGCTGGCCATGTTCTGTTCTCTGAGTATTTCCACCTAACTCTGGCAAAAAGCCATCCCAGAGCTACAGACAACAGCAATACCTCAGCACACCTATGCCACAGAGCTTGGAGCTTTCTGGTTTAATGAGACCAGCAGGACCTTGCTACTGTGCTCACTCTTTCCCCAAGGCTCATGGCAGCTGAAACTCCTTCTCATGTTTCTTTACATCTGCAAATCCTTCCCTCCCTCCCTACCCTGGTCCTCTACTCATTCTTCCTCCCCATCTTGCCTGATGTTTATATGTAGACACTTCCCAAGATCACCCATGTGGAGGGACTTTCTCTGGTGTACTTCTCCCCTCACTGTTCTTGGCATCTCACTTTCTGTGTTTTGCCAGTGATCATGCACCCAGGGAAGCAGAAGGATCCTAACTCAGCTCTGGCAATGTGGGGAGCACACAGGGAAGTTTGGCTTCACCCTTCTGCCCTAGAAATCTATGGAAAAGGTCTCTTTGATACAGCCACAGCAAGGTTGTACTTGTATTTTCTCCATGTGCCATTGCGGCCAGTGAGAAGTTGAGAGGAAAAGAAATCATGGGAATTAAGGGGGGAAGGCAGATACAAATGTATTTAAATTTATGGCCTTCCCTTCTTGGGACTAAAATCACAGGGTTTCTTGCCCAAGTTTCCCACACAGGCTCTACCAAACAATCCCATTTATGTTCTCTGTATCACATTTATTCAGTCACTCTCCTAAGAGAGGATAATTTTGCAGCTTCCTTGAATTGATTAATAGCAGCTTTACATTAATAACAGTGTCCTCTTGACAGCTCTTGATGCTGATTTGTTATGCTGCTGTTGCTGCAGTCCCAGCACTGCATCCAGTCAAGAAACATCCCACCCCTGGTGCCCTGGCTGGTCCCACCAGCCCAGCAGAAGACAGAGCTCTTCCCTCACCCTTTGCAGTTGTAATAATGTCACAGCCAGGCTGACACCGCCCTGACATCCCAGCTCATGGCTTGTTGCAACCCCCTGGAAGATGGTTTTCCTCCTCCTCACTATTCCATCCACCATCCATGAGTTCTTGCTGACACAGGGCCTCACCGTCAGTCTGATTTGCTCGTCTGCACCCCAGGAACAGAGTTACTCCCTGCAGACACCTCTTCTCTCTGTCTTTACCTTCCCCAAGATCCATTATTGCCTCATGTTGCTCAGGGAATGTGCCATCAAGCTGCAGACTGCTAAAATCTCATTTGGCTTTATTTGCAATTGTCTTTATGCTTCTGTTTAATCCTTTGGAATGTCTTCAAGTTCGTTCTTAGCCTCAATGGCTCCTAATGGTTTCTTCTACTGAGGGAGGCCCTCTGCCCCCTTGGACTCAGCAGCAGGAGCAGAGGGGCTGAGGACCCTTGGCCGGAAGTTTTGCTCCCCACATGAGAACAAGAAAATTCTTATCCAATCCAGCTGCTCATTTTTCTGTTGAAAATGCCTTAGCAGACCTTGTCTGAAATGGGTTCAGTTCTACAAATCTGGTGTATGTTGTTCAGCTGTCCCTATCCTCTTTCCTGAGTTTCTCTGTTGTTACTGGCATTACAATGTTATCTTTAAGATGAGATGGATCTTCTGAGATCTGCCTTTTTTGGGCCATCTCTTCTTCATCACTGGAATAAGCCATGGAGTCTCTGTGCTGAAACCATGTCTAAATTCCTTATACCACATTATATCTTAGTCACCAAGAACACTTCTGAAGCTGAATTCTCATCTTCCCCTTTACTAGCTTTTTCAGTTTTTTAGGTTTTTTAGTTTGCTGGTTTTCACACCTCAAAGATCTGGAGGCAGTAGAGTGGTTTATGAGGTTATTTTTTTCTATGTAACTACTTGCATTTGCAATAAGATTTTTAGTTCTAAAATATAAATATTAGCAGAAAGGTGGTGGGGAGAGCCATAATCTTTTGCTTTGTACCTTTAATCAACTTCTTAGGCAGAATCCTATTAAGAATAACATTTATTTATTCATCTTTTCTAAATTATAGTTTCATATTGACACCGCCATTCTTCTTGTGCAAATACTACCGGAACAAAAAAGGTGTAAAGTGTTTCCATTTCAGTTTAGGGCCTTTTATATCTGTTTACCACTCTGACGTGAAAGGCCATACCAGGAGCACCATCTGGAGAATCACAGGCAAACATCCACTCCTCCTGCTTCCCAGGGCAGCTCTCCAACCCGAATTGATGGAGGGCTGTCACAAGGAGCCTGAGGTGTGAACAAGCCCTTCGTCTCAGTGGAGTCTTGAATCTTAAGATTAATGCAGGTGGAGGAAGAAACCTTTTCCCAAAAGGCTTTGGCACAGTCCCATCATTTGTAAATGCAATTACTGTAATGCTGTGCTCCACTTGGCACATTTGCATGAGCAAGTGGTCTATATTTAGTTTAAAGAGAGGCTGTTTATTGAATGTAATATGAGTCTCAAACTTTAGAGATGAAGACTACAGACCATGGCTAGAAGTTGTAATTGTCTTTTATCTCTGAGCACGTTTGCCATCTCTGCCGTACGTGGAGCCTCTGAAGAAAATCACAGGGCTCCGATTCCATGGGGCAGCCTGCAGTGAGTGAGCTACAGCTGCACACTGCAATTTTTCACAAGGTTTTTGCTGGTGAACTTCTCCAGAATATAAAATAGCATAAAACATCACACTCATCTATTAACTTTGAAAAATAGAAGGCATAGGCACAGCAAATGAAAACTGGAATATGTGCATACATTCAACGCCTCCAGAGGAATGGGCATGGAGGACTGCTGGGAATCAAGTTAGTTTCAGGAAAGATCTGATAGAAATTTGTGCTCTTGGGAGGAGGGATATATTGAGGAAACTTGCATTTTACTCAGAGAAAATTATATTTTCCTCCTTCATCTCTCTTCTTTTCTCCCAGTGCCATGGGCATTCATTCCCCCTGCTCTGTGAGAGTGGCAGTAGGAGCCAGTTCCCCAGCTCTTTTCTCTTGCAGTGTCTGCCTTACATTGAAGGGCTGGTCTTGGCTGGAGCAGAAGTTTGTACACTTGGTCTCTGTATGGGTTTTATCTGCTGGAGAAATTTTGTTCTTTGGCTGGTTACAGCGAGGGCTTGCAACTGAGATGAAGCTGGGGTTTTATCCTCTCATTTTTAGGATTTCTTTTTTTACATTACAAAAAGGACAAACTGATTTTTTTCCAAATGCATGAAGCTTTTTATTATTGTTCATATTTCAAATCCGTTTTGTGTAGGTTCACACATTTCATATGAGCATAGATCCCCTTGATTTTACAGTGCAAGTGATGGCACAACTAGCCAAAGTAGCAGTCACAGCAACATGGAAAGCCAGAAAACAAACAGGCTCTAGAGGCTGCATTCATAAAACAAAATGAGGCAATAAACAAACAAAAAAAAACATTCTCAGAAGTTTTATTTCATTTCTGATGGCATCAGCTCCCACACAGCCAAAATATATAGAAAGATGTAATATTTTGCTACATAAGGTTTTTCAGATAATAAATACAAGCACTGCTATTCTCTCTGGAATTGTTTGCTTTGTTTCAGGGACCTGGGAAAAAATGTGTCCTTTCTGGAAAATATTTAAAACAGAAGCAATTTTTTCTTGTAGACAAACTAGTAATAATCAGTTTGTGTCTGAGTTTCTCAGGGCACTCTAGTGACTAGTGAATTTTGCTTCAACTCAGTAACAAAAAAATCCCTCATGTGGGAGGAGAAAAGACCTGAGGCCAGAGATGAAAGGTGTTCTACTGCATGGGTTTGACATGGACCACTGCAGTTTGTCCAAACACAGAGTTTAAAATTAGATGCCCATTTTCAACTGCTCATTTTCTTAGATGACAATCTCTGGTTATAGGTGCAATACTTCTCAAATTCTAAACTGCTATAAAGAGTAGTTAAACAATACAAAATAAACATTTTTGGGATGTCTGTCAGACTGACAAGATTGGAGGCAGAGATTTGCAATGAGCTCACATTATTCTGCTGTCATTCAGGTTTTTTTCACTTATAGTCAGGCCACAGAAAAATAAACTCCTTACAGATATTGCTGCACATATAATGAAAAAACGTGTCTTTTCTGTGAATTTATATTGTAACCACCTGGAGTACTGCATCCAGCCGGGAGACCTCGGGGTGTTAAGTCTTAGAGGCAGAACTATTGACCACATTTCTGGAAAGAGAAGGGTTCAAAACTGTAAGAGCACCACTCAGAGGTGCTTGTGCCAGGGTGCTGTGTTCCTTGATGGTGAGGTCCAAGACTTAGGAGTCAGAGAGGCTAGAACAGGTCTGAGGATGCCAAGGTATGCGTGGGCCACTGTGGTGTCCTGCACCATCAGGAGTTTCCTCAGGCTGGCAAGCAGACAGAGGTCATCTAAGTGGATCTAAGTGTGATAAACCTGTTTCAGATCATCATCTGTGGCAAGGGATGTGGTCTTCTTGCAAGCCAGGTACTGTGGAAACTAAAATCAGTGATGGTCCTGGCTGCCCACCTGGATATTCCACCTCTGCAAGGTGCACTGTGCTCCTCCAGACAGGGGTACCTGCCTTCTGCTGTTGTTTTCTATTTTCATATAAAGTACTCACATAAAGGACAGATTGTCACAATCTGGAAGGTTGAATATGTATATATATATATATATATATATATGTATGTATGAAAAAGGCATCTAAGGCATTCTCTGACTAATTGGAGAGAAAGGATTTGACTGCAAATGTTTTACAAAGGACAACCTGCAAAATGTTTACTTAATCTGTGTAAACCCCTAATTTAGACTGTAAAAGCCATCATTTCTTCCATGGGAAAACTTTTTGTTTGTCCTTAAAAGGAAAAAAAAATTAAAAAATAAAAACACCTCGTAGGTCACTAAAGTTCATAATTGCTGAGCTGAGAGTTCAGATGCCATCTGTGACTGAAACACCTTCTCTTTTCATTCTGATTATGGGAAATATCTTCTGGTTAAATTTACTACTGCCTAGTACCAGGAAGTTATTATGATAAGAAGTGCACTACTATCTAGGATGTCTTCATGCACCTTTTGTACAACCACAAGCCATCCAGACTTGCATTTCAGCAGATCAAGTCATAGAAGGCAGCAGGGCTATTTTTCACTCCAGATAACACTAAACAGCTAATTAGGGCGGTAAAATTTATGTATTCCATGTTTAATCCATAAACAGATTATGGTGTACAGGCAAGTTAACATTCTAAAGAGAGAAGGAGTGCAATGGAAGGTGTCTGCCCTATTCCAATCATGTCTTTATCTTGCAGCCTCTCTCACACAGTTAAAATTTGTTGGACTATTTATAGGTGATATTAGGTCTGGATGAACACAAGTCTCTTAATTAGGTTTTCCCAACACATAAGCTGTCCTCAGTGGTTTGTGCTATGTCAACATCCCAATGTTGTTCCCAGCACAGGCTGTAGGATGCAGACATTGAACCACTACCCTTATCCAAAACAATTACTTCACACACCAAAGAGTAATGAAGGAATTGAAGTGTTTTCCCCGTTAGCTGTAACCAACAATATCAAGAAGGATCAAAGGAAGGCTTTTCCCCAGATGTCACACTCCATTTCCACTTCATTTCCCCTTGCTTGGTTTGATTGATGCTCCAAGCTAAGGAAAAGAGTCTTGTTTTTTTCTGAGCAGATTTTCTTTCTCAAGTGTAAACAAGCAGAGATGTGTAGGCTGGGTAGCACAGTAAGACAACAAGCTAAATTCAAATTAAAGATATCAGAACTGAGTACACCCCAGAGTCCTGTGGGAATGAGAAAAGCATCAACATCTCCGAGGCTGGCCACCCACACTGGTGGTCTGATTAAAGTCTAAAGAGACCAGCTATATGTGACAACCATACAAATAGCATGTTCGAAGTACAGACAGCCTATTGTGTGCTCCCTCCTGGGCAGGATTTGGAGCACGGCAGTGCTCAAGCCCAGTCCTAACCCTGTGCTGGCCTGCAAGCAGGGTGAGAGGGGAGTGCCTTTCAGCAGAGCAAAAAAGAGGGCACTATGCAGTCACCAGTTACTGACATTTCTCTTTGGCCTGGGAATTTGAGGTATCCAAGTCCATGTATGCCATCCATTTGCACAGGACATCATGTGAATTATAATGACATTCGAGATTTTGGGGAGACACATCCCTTCCTCCTTGATATTCAGCTGCAACTCTCTTTTACCCCTCGGATTCTCTCTCCATCCCACTGGGAGGAAGTAAGTGCCTGTGTGTGCTTAATTGTCCTCTGGGGTTAAACCACAATAATCCTTCTGCTGCTGTAAGGGTTTGAGGTAACAACAGATTTGGTTGGAACATGCTAGATCAAATTTAGAGTCTTGTGCTCATTAGTGGCTGCTTTTGGTTTTGCTGCTTGTCAAGGTCTTTTCTGCTCCTCACCCCCTCAGCGGCGTGATTGGGGATGCACAAGAGCTGGGAGGGGACACAGCCAGGACAGCTGACCCCAACTGACCCAAGGGATATTCCATACAGTATGGCATCATCAGCAACATATAAGGCTGAGAGAAGAGCAAGGAAGGGGGGGAACATTTGGAGTGATGGTGTTTGTCTTCCCAAGTCACTGTTATGTGTGATGGAGCCCAGATTTTCTGGAGATGGCTGAGCACCTGCCTGCCCATGGGAAGGGGTGAATGAATTCCTTGCTTGGCTTTGCTTGCGTGCACAGCTTTTGATCTACGTATTGAACTGTCTCTATCTCAACCCTCGAGATTTTTCACTTTTACCCTTCTGATTCTCTCTCCCATCCCACCACGGGGGAGCGAGTGAGCAGCTCTGTGCGGCTTGGCTGCCAGCTGGGGTTAAACCACAACACTGTTTTTGTCAAATAGGCTATTCCGTGCTCACAAATTATGGCTGGAGGAAGCAGTGAGCCTGCTGCCAGCCCAGTGATCAGTGCACACCTCCAGGGACTGCAAATTCGGGTTCACAGTTCCCTCCAGCTGAGATGATCCTGCCCTATGCTCCTCACAGCACTATTCTTATTCCACACAGCCCTCTTACCACTCCTGCTGGGGTCCAGCTCAGCACTGGCAGCAGCTCAGAGGAGGAACAGGCAGAGCCGAATCTGTGTCTCTTGCAGAGCCCATTGCATGGGACTCTTGTTGAGACAACAGTTCAGGACACCAGTACCTCTCAAGAAAAGTAATTCTGCCTTACTGACAGCACCAAGTGCATCTGCAAGAGTAACCACTAAATAATGTAGAATTTAATATTAGTATCAGTTAACTAGGAAAAAAACATTAACACACAGGAATTCAATTTAGCTTATGTGCTACCTGGTGACTGAAGGACAAGAAAAGGGTAAATGTGCATTAGATCATAACAATGATGATAGTTTTCCCTAATAAAATGCATTACTGTCATCAGGACAATTTGATATATTTACAACCAAGTCTCCATTGTCCCTTTGCATCTGCTGTGACTTAATTATGATGGTAGTACCAGCCTGTTAATATTGTTTGGAGCTGGCTTAATTTGCCTTCCATAATTCAGGCAAATTACAGGAGGTGAGAAGGGCTGGATGAGTAACCTTATTAGCAGAGAGACCTTCTCCAGGATGCAGGCCGGATGAAGGTTAGAGGAAAAAGATTACAGCAAAACCAAAAGAAAGCTAAATAGTTCAGGCTGAAACTTTCATTTTACATGGCTTCTCTCATAACAAAATTTAATTTACTTGATCCCATGTTATAATCAATATTTTTATAACTTTATTTTTTCTATTTCTGTGTTTGGTCTTCAGGTCAGTACTTTGTTGACAGCATAATATATGAACCTTGTTCAATGGCCATTATTTGTATTTATGGTATTGTAGATCATCATTCCACAAGAGAATAGAATAAAAGAATCATGTTTCTGAAAATTACAATGTCCACATTATAGCTTTTCCCCCTCTTAAAAAAAAAGTATTTGTGGAAGCTTTTAAGCTTTTTTTTCTGTCTCTCCCATGGGTGTAAATACAAAGTCATCTCATTAAAATGTATGAAATTACCCTGGCATAAAATTAATATGGGAGGAGATTTGGTCCCATGCTTTTTTGTATGGATTCTGAAGTATCAAAACTGCCTCTGCTATATCAGGAGCTGCATTCATGTAATTCAGGAAAGGATGGGGTCTAACGCACTCTGATTATCCCTGTATCAATTTTCACTGGCAGAACTAGTCTATACTATTGAATAAGTTATTAAGCTTTGATTGATTTTTCTTTCTTCAGGCATGAATTTTATATTTGAGGCAATTCCTGTAAAAGAAAGAAAACTGATGCCACAAAACAGGAACCCCAACTTTTCAACACAAAAAGTTTTTGGATAATTCCCATGCAAGATAAATTGGTAGTAACCTGTTGTTCTATATTTGACACCTTATAAATATATAATGTTTATATATTATATATAGAATATTTCTATTTCATATATAAATATATATATATATATAATATTTATATATTTTATATATATAATATATATGAGGATTTTTCTCCTGGAGGGTTGGATTTTTGTTCCAATTGCCTTGTTTTTTCTCTGCCCTCCTCACAGCTGGGATGGATTATGGGTGCTCTCAGGAGAATTGACTCAAAACACACTGAAGACTGTGACACTGACCTCTGTGAGATTTGGATCAGGCCAAGCTGAAGTTTGCTTGGCTTTTAAGACTGCTGGTTCCAGTTTTTCCCAGATTCCAGCATGAGGTAGACAAATGTGCTTAAACTCTCCTCTCTTGGATGTATATTTAATTTGAGGTAGGCAACAGAATATGGGCATTCTAACCGGCAGCCAACACCAAAACCTTTTAAAACTGCATGTTCAGTTAGTGTTTGATAGTCCCTCAAGGCTGTCCCAGAATTCCTCAGACTGTTCAGAACTTTCTCTCTGCTTCTGATTTTCCTGTATGCGGGCAATATTTAACCCTACCACCTGTATGGAAAATTGATTTATTAGTTTAGCAAAATGAAAGCTTGGAAGAAACAAGGCAGCTCACCCACAGGGAGGAAATTACTATGGAGGGAATGGAGATGGAGGACAATATTATCATGAGAATAAATGAATCAAAGGAGAAAAAAAGATGGTCATGGCTGCCCTGACCTTGGCAATGATGACAGCTGCTCTCTCTGTTGCTACCACTATGGAGCAATTCAAAGTAGAGAGGCTGTTATGCTGTGGGGGACCTTGCTGCAAGCACAAGGCAGTAGGAATAAAAACAGCATAAAAAGTAACAAAACTATTTTGGACATCTAGAAAGGAATGAAGCAGAAGGTAACTATAGACTTGTATTTGGCTTGTCACATCAGAGCAACCTAATGCTGTTTGTGACTGGCCAAGATGCCTGGGCTGGGGAAGAAGCAGCAGGTACCATTTATCCAGCCTTTACAAGGGTTGGATTTTTTTGGATGCCCCCTTGCATAACATCATCAAAAGTAGAAGAGAGGTCTTGAATGAGCCCTTCAAGTGTGAGCCTCAGAAGAGCCACCCAGCCAGCATTAAACAGCAGCTCAATGTTTAACTGGGGCAGAAAACATCTTGCTCCCACCACCCCATGCCTTTTGCTGGAACCCCCTGTTTCCCTCTCACGATCCTGTGTTACAGGGTGTTACTGCTTAGCAGAAGAGAGTATTTCATAGAATTATAGAATGGTTCATGTTGGAAGGAACCTTAAAGACCATCTAGTTCCACCTTCCCCTCGTCAATTTAAAGCCAAGAAATATCAGACTTCTATCATCCTTCCCCTCTCCACCCACAGCATGTGCAGCCCTAGGAGATGATGTGCTTTCTCAGAGAAAACAGGCAGCCCAGTCAGATCCTACAAAACTCCTGGTCACTGGACTGTGGGGACAACCTCATTTACTCCTACACCTAAGCAAGAAGAAACTTAAGGCAATTGCAGTTGACAACTTGTTTATCAGTTTTGGGAGAAATAACAAAGTTTCAAGTCTATCAAAAACAAAGTGTTATGAGGAAGTGAATTATTATTACACATAAAGATGTTAATAGATGGATAAACCATAATGATGCCCTTCATGCAACCAGAATAAAAATCCTTGACACTGTAAGACTAGAATAGACTACATAGGATTATTTTGCTGATTCTGACCTTGTGTCATGGTACTTTTATCAATTTTTATATAGTGGAAATAAGAGAATAAGTTCCTTTTAGTTTTATTTTTTAAGTCCTTATTCTATTTCAGAGAGATTTTTCACCGTAAGATTTTAAAGTCAGTCTGTTTTGGGAGAGTTGCATATACTCATAATGGACACATGTAATTTACTTGATACCAAAGAGACAAAGACAGATATGCTGTGTTTATTCAGAAATAAGACTTTTTTTTTTTTTAATGATTTATTGCCTGTCCTGAATAAATAATCTTGCATATATAATTTGTTTCAAGATGGATGAGCTGTTGCACCAATATTAAAGATAGTTAAGAATACCCTCCACAATATAAATCACCCAGTTGCTGTGAGGGATGTCACCTTGTATGACAAAACGGGAGCTTAGGAAATTAGAAAGGAGATTAATGTCATGTTCTGATGCTCTTGCACAGAAGTTATATATAGTCTGAATCTCTACTGCTTGATCTTTCAACAGCTGAGGTAAATTGGTTTATGGAACATCCAGATGCACATAAGGAAAGATTAGATGCAGTAAACATTTAAATTAATCTGTCTGCTAAGTGTGTCCAGAATCAATGCCAGGATGTAGATTTTTAGTGTTTTAAGCCTAATTCCTCACTAATGAGAGGTCATTTTTCACTTAATGGAGTTCTTCTGGAAGGCAGGTGTCTGCCATCTCATCTGATCACAGCAAATGACTTTCCTCTTTGAACATAACCTGAGCTTAATTGATTTAAATTCAAAAGTATCTCCTAACAGGGATCACTGATAAGCACTGAAGGTCTCTGGAAAGAGAGACCCCAGGTGGCAGCCAGTGACTCCATTCAATGTATGGCTGCACTGGATGCTGTGTGAGGATGTGAACATGCTCTGCTTTGAGCTGGCCGGAACACCTTGACCCAGCTTTTGCTGTCACCTGGGCTGGATCTGGAGGCTCAGAGAACAAGTTCATTGCTCTGGGGTAGTCACCATCATGTAAGCATGGTCACTTTCTGGGTGCATTGTAAAACTACTGGGAAGGCATCTATGGTTCCTTCTCTGAAGTTCTAAAGCCAAGGAGGGCCAAGAAACCTGACTGGTGTTAAAGGCTAAGAGTTAAAATGCTGTGTCAAAAGATAACATCCTCTAAGCGTTGCCTTTGTAATTACAGTCTGCTTCTTAAATACGTCTGAGCTGCTTTCCAGCACAACATACTGTATTATCTGCCAGATGCTGCCCTTGGGAGACAGAACAATCTCTAACATAAGGGAAAGTGTTCATTTTCCATAACAGTTTTGAATTTCAGTCCTTAGATAGATTTAAATTAAAGTAAATTCATCAAATTCCCATAAAGAACATATTGAGTCAAAAGCTTGCAAATTCTCTGCCTGAATTTCTTCATGATGAACTGGACTGGTCTGCTGAGTAAGCTCGATTGCAATGGGACATGGTTCAATGTGGCAGCCAAAGCCTAGAAGGCTGCTTTAAATTATGAGTTATTTTAGAATTAGGAAACAGCAGCCTTATCAGATCTGCTTGAATCTGTAGTTTAAAATAAACTGGGTCATTAGAATGTGTAGTGTGGTTAATGCTAATGAGCTGGTTGGTTTAATTACATAAGAAAAAACAGCTCTAATCGTTGGAGGGTAGGGGATTTGTTGTTTTGGGTTTTTTGGTTTTTTTTTTTTTTTATTTGCTTTTTAACTAGTATCAGTGATGATGCTAATGTTCTCTGTGTTAAATTTCTTCTCATAGTACATTTACTCATTATCATGTCTGGTGATACAACCTTGAAAGTGTTAAGGAGAAAAAAACTAAAACCACACAGAAAAGCTGTGACTGATGCTGATTTTTTGATACATGTTCTCTCACCTCTCTTCCTTGTCAGATGGAAAGCGACACACAAAGACTTTCCAAGCTCAGAAAAGCAAGAAAAGCCATAGAGATATGAATTAGCACCCTGGTCTATTTTTAAATTGAGAGAGTGTTAAATGTCATCTGGGAGGGTCAAGTGTATTTACAACAGCGAGCCTGAGCTCTTCACTGTTCACCTTTTTTACTGCACACCCTGTGTAGTGAAGGTCCTTTGGGTTATAACTTACTGTCATAACTTACTAGAAAACTTAACTTACTAGAAAAATAAATTAGTAGAAATGATGAACATATCTAAAAACTTTAATAACAGGCTACCTGATGCCCAGAAGGCACCTTTGCCAGCCACCTGATATCTCTCCAATGAGGTTCACCAACAAGTGCATTTTTACTCAACCCTGACAAATGTTGTAAAGCAAACACAGGTCTTTGGAGTATCAGATATTGATAAACTGTGTCAGTCACAGAGAATCACCTGCTCCACTTAATAAATCAGGCCCAGGTGAGAAAAACATGGAAGCGCCTATGATAAGCCATACTTTGGGAGTGGATTGGGAAAAGATGAACCCTTCTGAATCAAAATCATCCAGTGAGTTTGAAGATGAGTAGTGAATGTGGGCAGAGAAGTGACCTCACCTGAAAACGGGTAACCAGCATCTGAGAGTTTCATCTGACACTGGTGTTCACTGCAGAAATTAAACTATTTAACCTGATACTTTAGTTTTCCTCTAAAAAGTGTATGAATCTATTAAGATATATTCACAAAAGCAATAATCTAAAATATCTCAGCAAAACCTTCTCTGGTTTGCAGTCAGTCCATCTGGTTCTCCTCCTGTGAGGGTGAGCTCTCCTGCCGTTCCTGCCCCAAGAGATATGGGCCAATCCATGGCACTGAACCCACAGAGCCCTGGCTGTGGTCACAGTCAGTCTTGATACAGACAGTGATACCTGAGATTCCCCCAAATAACCAAAATTTGCAAACCTTGTGACAAGCTTAGCCACCTCTATATCTATTGAATCATGGAATCACGGAATCATGGAATCCTGGAATCACAGAATGGTTTGGGTTGAAAGGGACCTTAAAGATAGTAGAGTTCCAACCCTCCTGCAATGTGGAGGATCACTTTCCACTAGACCCAGCTGTTCAAAGCCCCATCTAACCTGGCCTTGAACACTTTCAGGTATAGGGCAGGACAAATTCTCTGGGCAACCTGTTCCAGCGCCTTACCACCCCTCACAATAGTTTCCTGCTAATATTTAACCTCAACCTATCCTCTTTCGATCTGAAGCTTTCTGCCTTGTCCTGTCACTCCAGGCTCTTGTAAAAAGTCTCTCTCCATTTTCGCTGTAGGCTCCTTCAGGTCCTGGAAGGCTGCAATTATGTGACCCCAAGGACTTCTCTTCTCCAGGCTGAACAATCCCAATTCTCTCAGCCTTTTCTCACAGGAGACATGGTCCAGTTTTCTAGGCATCTTTGTGGCCTCCTCTTGACTTGCTCCCACAGGCTGACGTCCTTCCTGTGCTGGGACATCAGAGCTGGATGCAGCAGTACAGGTGGGGTCTCATGAGAGCAGAGCAGACAGGCAGAATCTCCTCCCTCACCTGCTGCCCACGGGGCTTTGGATGCAGCCCAGGACATATTTGGCTTTTTGGGCTGCAAGTGCACATTGCTGGGTCATGTTCAGTCTCTCATCCACTATTACTGGTCTCATCTCTAAATGTAGTATCACAAAGCTGTTAAGATCTGCAGACTTCATATACTAAAAATATGAAGCATAACAGTATGTGCCAAGTAGAATATGAATGGTTCTATTTCTATATCTGTTGGCCACATGTCTCTTAAGGCTTTCTGTCAGAAGGGCATTAGATGAATACTAAATATCCCAAGAGCACAGAGTTAAGGGTTGACCCTGTTTGTATTTATTTGACCATATGCTTTGCTGCCAGGGGGGTTTGAACCTTTAATGCTCCAGAGCTGAGAGCAGCAGTCCCATCTGTTAATTCAGCTCCACAACTACTGTTGTTATAGACAGACAAATAATGTCTGTTTTTGATATGGACTCATTACTGAGTGCCAACAAAATCTCTAAGACCTTATACATTTAACAACTGAACCATCAGTGAGAGTCCCATTGTATTCCAGATCGTAGGCTTTGATTCAGAATAGCTTTTATATTTATATAAAATGTATTTAAAGTAGTCCAACTCTTTAGTAGATCATGATACGTAACAGAATAGATGCAACATTTTATGTAGTGTTTTGGTTTTAACACTTTGAACTAAAGAGTCAGGGTTAGGAACTGATCACCAACAGAGCTCTGTGTTTTGAAGAATGTTTTCTGTACATCACATTTGCTGCAGGCAGGATAGATGTATGCATATTTTCACTGAAATAGAATGTGCAGTGATATATTTCTTCATTTCAGTCAAATTTAGATGTCTAACCTGCCATTATAGATAATTAGATAGGTATATTTACTGCTCTGAAATTATTCTTAATAGCACCATTGCTCTCAACCTGCTTCTTAAGCTCCAGAAGGGAAATTGATATTGTGGGTAATTATTTTCAGCAGTTCTGAATACAATAAAACTGCACACATTGGAATCCCATGTATGTCTGTTCATAAAAACACACCCCCTCACTGCTGCAGAACAATAGGCATTTTTAAAAAGTGCAAATCCCTCTTGGTTTATCCATATATCATAGACAATATGTATGTCTGCAATGGATGATATATGGAAAAATGTCTTACTTTTCTCAGCAATTGCTTCACTCACTTATCTTTAGAACACAGCTCCTGCTAACACCAAAGGAAGGGACTCCTACTTCCCTCCATGGCCATTTAAAAGTAATATCCTCACAGTATCTGTCATCTTCATTGCAGTGTGGTTGATAAAGGAACAGACACTGGAGGTTTATTTCTGGCTTGGAATTTGACCATGAAACACTGAAATTGCAGGTGTAATGCTTGAAGTCTACAGTGGAATACACCTCACATGCTCCCTCTGCAAAGGGGCCTGGACTGCTCTATCCAGGGGGTTACTCCCAAGGAGGGATGAGTCACCAGAAGTCAGACTTAATTACCTTGTTCATTGTTTGGGTCTTGAAACTCTTCAGTTTAGGTTCTACTTAGCTTGTTGCAGATGTCGCAGAGATGAGGCTCAAAACCAGCTTATGGAAGAGGACACAGCACTTTTCTTTCCTTAACACCACATGAGAGTTACCCACACTGACCACTCGTTATCCTGTCAGAGAGATGCCTAAAGGGACGTGGTAAAGCATAACCCACACTCCTCTATTTACTCTGCTCTGTTCTCAGCCAAGAGGATGGTGACAGGGAGTGCCAAAGTCCCCATTTGTTACTATGAAAAGGAAAAACAGAAACTAGGAAGTACAGCCTGAAAAACAGAGCAAAATGAAACCACCAAAAAAAACCCCCAACTACAATAAATGGCAGTATTTTATCTGAATTTGACATTATCTGTTAATCAAGTAAAGCTTATTAATGGATGAGTTCAAAAAAAGGCATCTTTGGCCTGAATTCACCCTTTCTGACATTAGTGCCTCGCATTTAGCTCATCTGTCTCAAGGTGATTTGGGATCTCTTTTGATGTTTAAAGGTACTTCCCCTAAGCCAGGCTTCCCTGAAGGGCATTTTTTTCCCCTAATTATTTTACACTGAATGTAGATGGCAGTTTTTCAGAGAGGAAGATGGAATAAATCCCATCTTTGGGACCCTGACCCACTGCAAATGAATCAACAATGGACAAATCAATGCTATTAAAATAATTTGAATTTCCAGCCTTAACAACTCTTGAAGGTGATAGAGAAGAGTTGCACAAACTTGGAACATTTCTACTTGAAATTATGAAGGTGCATAAATGACATATATCATGTAAGGCACCTGCTCTCATGGAGTGGTTTGTTTCCTATAGTTTCCTAAGAAAAATATTTCAAGCTCCTACCTCCCCTCAGTATTAAATCAAAGTTGGACAGTAGATATATTGTTATTTTGCGTGAGTTGATGATGCATTAGTTTATAATTCTTTAGAATAATGCTGTTTAGCAACTTGGTTTATGATGAAAGAATATGGCCATTACTTATTCCTAGTAAAATACCACCAGGTATACAATCTATACAAAGAGAGTAATATCTGGCACAATCCTTGTTGCTGGGAATAGAAGGAATTGCACGAGGTATTCCCATTATCCTATCAGCCTAATTTGGCTAAGCTCATTTTAATGGAGCGCGGAAATGCGGCTGCCTGTTCATCCTCTCATCCCGGGAACATATTGTAATTAACTGCCTGAGCAGCTGCACGGCGGCAGGAGAAGGCTCTAAATGATGTGACTCTGTTGATATTACCTGTGCTAAAATGATTTTGGAGATTGGAAGGGAAGAGCTGATTGCCTTTTACGGCAGTGTCTAAAACCTAAATGAGTTCTGACACCTGAAGGAAGGAGAAATAACCCGCAGACTTCACATCAGCACTCTGTAAAATGCATTTGGAAGCTTGATCACCATGACCTCACCCTCGCAATTATTTCAGCCCCTCCAGTTATTGTCACATATCTGATCCTCAGTTTTGGTTTAATTGATACTGTGAATGTTAACATAAACTTGATGGCAAAGGAACAGCTATTCACTGTGTAAGGCAATTTCTTCATTATCGCAAGGAACCAAGATACCACCAACAACCCTGCTCGTGAGTAAACAGCAATAGTACATTGAAAATCTGCCAAAAAAGGTACTTGGGGAAACTATTACAACACTTTATTAAATGGAAGAAAATGGAGTTAATCTGGCAGACAGCTACAGTTTGTAGGGCAAGGATGGGGAAAGCCCTGAAAAATACATTTAAGGTATTAATAGCAATGGTTAAAACACTGTCTTCTGTAGGATGACAAAATAGTAGTGCAAAGCTGGGTGTTATCTTTGTTTCTAATCTGTGAGATTAAGACAAGTGATAGTCATCATGGTGAATTATCATGAAATGCAGTTGTGAGCCAAAAGGCTAATTAAAAACTTCTGCATCTTCTGCAGGCTGAACAACCCCAAGCATCTCAGCCTGTTTCCATAACTCTGTGTCCTGTTCAAGTCACTTATGCCACCAAAACAATCAGCAACCTGCTCTAGTGGAAAGTGTCCCTATCCATGGAAGGGGGGTTGGAACTAAATGGTACTTTCCCACCCAATTGGTTGGAAATTGGTACTTTCCAACCCAACCCATTCTATAACTGTTACCAGAGGTGTGTGCTTCACTTGCCCTTTTGGCTGCTAGAAGCAGGGAGAGAGTCACCTGAGAGTGTCAAGGGTGTGCTTCCAAGTGCATAATCAAAACAACACTGTGGGAGCTCCAGGAAAGAGTGTGGGAGAGTGAGTGACCTGGTTAAACATCTCATCCATCTTTAAGAACCTCTGCAGATGTCACCATGCAGCTGTTTGGGGAGCTAATCTGGTGCAGACACTATCAACAGGACATGGAGCTCTGAGTGATCCTGGAGCAGGAGCACAGAGGCTGCTGCTTAGTAAGGCTTGTGATCTCATGAACATTTTTTGGCTTCCTTCTGTCTGTGAAAACGTGACATGTTTGCAACTCACATTTATAGACAGACTTCAGAACCACACCTCAGTTAACTATGGCTTCCCTCTGCTTGTTGGCAAAAATCACATGATGAGTCTTGCTCAAGAACATAAGGTCCCCTGTGAAGAAAACATTTCTCACACTCTAGTTGTGCATTGCTCAATACAGAAGCTTCTGAGCCTTATTAGTGTTGTTATTTGTATTTCAGAGAGCACCACAGAGATTTGAGAAAAGTTGTTTTCTTGGCTGGAAGAAGGGGTTTCCCCATGAAGAGTTGCTTCAGGGACATTAAAATCACAAGTGAAAATGGCACAACACAAAGCGTAGAATGGCATTCTGACATGATTATGGGGGAATACAAATTACAGCCACAGCAGTACTGAGTACTAAATATCAGCATAAATATTTGTCTGTTCCATCTGTATATTCTAACAGAGATTTAAACACAGAAGTGCCTAATATTACCAAACCATTTGTTCTAATAATAAGGATTTTTATATTTCTACTGTTATGAGCAGTATTAATTCTTCATTTGAAGTACATTTGTCTTCATCATTCACAATATCCCTTTCGTTTACACTCAAAACTCTGTCAGAAACATGCTGTATTCATTCCACTGATTCTGATCTAAACTACCCTCTTGGGTGAGAAATGCAAAATACATTTATTCTGCTTTAATTAGACCTCTAGCAAATCCTTGGCAAATGGCAATTTTGAGCAGAAGACGAGAGCACTATTTCCTTTAGATTCTCTCTACCAGGATAGCAGGATGACAGAAGGAGCAAGGAGTTAATAGGAAACATTAACCAAAATTTGCCCTTGCAGCAGCCAGCAGTTCAGCTGCCGTTTCATATTTCTTCCGTGACATCACACGCACTTCCAGACTTCAACATTTGTCCGTGGCCTTCAGGGAGTGCACAGCTCAGTAATAGGATGAACTGCTTTTAAAAGATTGTTCCAATACCGTCAGGGCTGACACAGCACTGATGTCAGTGGAGGTAAGGGGGAGTGCTGAACTCCTCACCTCTGTTCCTATCACAGGGAGGATGAAAAATGGACACCCTGATGCTGCCAGCAGTGCAAGCTGTCTGCAGCTGCCCACAACCAGCAGTCAGGATCAAAGGGTGGGGGGGTGCCAGGCCCCCACAGTGCACAAGTTTGAGTGCTGTGATGGGGAAATGGCAATGGGGTCTGTTGAGGTGGGGAGAAGAAGGGGCACAGAAATTTTGTTCTTGCTTTTTACCAGACCTAGATGCAGTTGTGCTCTCCAGGGGTTCAGGTACTTTAAGACATTATTAAGCTGCACTGGATCACCCCAGTGGTCCTTTATGTACTGGCTGGCCTTTGACAGGTTAGAGAAACACCCAGTTTCTCAGTCACAACATTCTTTGTCCTCAAAAAAAGGACACTAGCGCATGGGAAAAACAGTGACTAAGGCATCACTGAGATAAAAATTCCTTCCCAGGCCTGCTCCTTGACTGCCCACTGGCTTGGGGTGAGTCCCTGTGGTTTATCTTCTCTCTCTTGGAAGCTCCATCTCTTCAGTGCAAATCTTTTAGAGCAGGAGCACCTTCTGAAATTTGTTTGTCTAACATCAAAGGTGACTGATGTCCCCAAGTTCAGCTGCAGTGTATAAATAGTAAGAAGGAGGCCAGTGGGCTGCAGAGAGCAAAAGCTGTGTGCTTTGCATTTTTTGACCTTTCAAAACTGTAAACTTACAAATATTAAAAGGAAAGGATCCAAATGTGCAAAGGAGGAGGAGGAGAAAGGGAGGGAAACCACGTACTAATGGCTTATGAAAAATCACCTGGCAATTTGTCCTCTGCCTTCTTTGAGATAAAAAGCCAATGTAAAGGAATCAAGAGCAATTATGTCCCAGCCCATGAAATGCCTTAGACTACGTTCAAGTCTTCATTTTTCAGCTTATGAAATGTCTTGGGCTCTGCTCAAGCCTTCACTTTGGAGTTTATGTTTTGCACTTTGTGTGTTTTGTCTCTTTTGTGAATAATGGACTCTATCATCATTATCAAGTATTACTTTCATTGTGGCACTTACACTCTTGAAAGTTTGAAAGTTCAGGATATGGTTGAAAAGTGACCTGATTATGGTTGTAGAATATACTGGGTTTTAAAGAGTTCTTTCATGTGCCTAATGAAGACATAATTGGGATAAAAGGGCCAAAAGCTGAAACTTTAAAAAATCCATCCTGGAAAGCTTGAGGGTTTTTAAACAACAGCTGCAGAAATTTCTGCTGGAGCCAAGAGAAACAGTTGATAACTCTCTCTTTCTCTCTCTCTCTGGGCTTTTCAAACCAATCTGAGTGTGTTTCCCAACAGCCCAGTGGCCTTGATGTCATTCAGCACAGCAGGGTGGAATATTGCTATCTTGGCAAGTAACATGGAGAAGTCGTGGAAGAAGATGGATCCTGCCTTAATAAAAAGACCACACAGGTGCCTGTAGGGTATTAATTTATCTGGACAGCAGCTCTGTCCCATCCCCCTGGAGTTAAACACTCTGTGAAGATGGCAAGGGGAGCTCTCTGCCTCGCAGAGCTCACAGGTTAAATGTAAGATAGGATACAACAGACAGGCCAGGAAAGCACAAGGATACCAGCACACACCCTTGGTGAAAGTGGTAAATCCAGTGGTTTCAGGAGAGGAAGGACACAAGCCCTGATCACACAGCAAACAGGTACCTGATGGAGGGATTTCAGAGGGGAATCATAACAGTCATTTCAGACTGGTCTGGGGTTTTTTTCTGACTAATGCCAGGGAAAACCAGAGAAGGCACAGAAGAGCTCACTTGAAGGCACAAAGCAAGCAGCCAAGCTGGTGCCAAGGCCCAGCTGAGGATAAGGAAGATAAGGAAGGCAAGCAGACAAAAGTTTCTCCTGGCTGTACTGTAGGCCAGTGAACAGCAAAAGCAGCTGGAAGAGAAGGTGGATGACGTGAGCAGCAGTGTTTTGAAAGGGCAGGAAATGGGAAGGGAAGATGCCCACATTATAACAAAGGGGCAAATTGAGGGTGTCGCCACAGTGACAAAGCCAAGAGATGGGGCAGGCAACAGGGCAGAACCAGGGCCAGATTCAGAGTGCTGGTGAGATTACAAATGCCCAAAAAGAATACAGAAGACAGACTGAGATGCTGGTAAGAGATTGATTGTGGTGTACTCTTCGTGTACTGCCCAGAATAGGATTTATTCTCAAAATGCCTGACAAAACAGATTTGCTCTTTTTGATGTTTTTGTAATATATTCTTCATAATTCTTCCAGCCAGCCAGCTGATCCAGCCTCTGCCAACCATAGGTGGGCCGTGGGCTCATCACAGCAAGCAAATGCAACTCTATTGATTTAAAGATGTACGAGTCTCCTGCTAGCAAATCATTGTATTCAATGTTTTTTTCATTGCATTTAATCATGGGAGTAGGTGTTCCATTATATTCAAAAGACACTTTTTACTTTTTTAGGAGACTTATGGAATAGCACATAGCAAATGCATGGAGAGAAGCATCTTTAAGCAGGTCTGCTCAGTGGAAGCAGACTTTAATGACAAGAAAGGTCAGTCTGGCAGATCTTTTTCATGCACAAGGGCACAGTGCACTTTCCAAATACTCAACTGCCACAATAGTAGTGCTCAGGGCCAAATAAAACCTACCTTTTATCTCTCCTACAACTAGGTTTATTAGTCCAGTGAGAACCCTCACCTGCTTTCCTCAGAGTAGAGTCAGGTTGTTGTTTTCTCTGTTCTTCTCCTGGTCTCACAAATCATGAACTGTGAGCTGTGGATCACAGGGATGGAGTGCTTATTCTTGAAGCACAATGGCTGGGGACAGGAGTGACAGAGACTCAAAACCCCTCACACCAGGGATAGTTAAATTCCTGCTTTTTAGGTCTTGACTTCTTCCCTGTCATGGGTTTGAACATCTGTGGTCTGCCGACCCCATGGACCTGTGCATGGCAGGGGGCTCCTGCAGTACAGCACCACGGGCCAAGTTCTCCAGGCTTTTGGGTGGGATTAGACATTGGTGCCCAAATCTGAATGTCAAGAGATCTTGAGGGTGACATGGGCACCAGCCTGATCTGAATGGGTGACAGCAGAGATGAGCAATGTCTGTCTTTCTGTGGAACTCTGGGGCACACACAGACAAGGGACAGCAAGAAGAGTATCAAGAGAATGGCTGCTTTGAAGCAGTGTTCTGAGCTGTTGGCATCCAAATTTTGCAGAACATTAGTCTAAATTCAGTCTTAATTTAGGTGACTTCAATCTCGCCTTCACTGCAATTACATGGAATTGAATTTTGTCCTGCACTTATCTGTGCAGTAAGCTCTTCAGGGACACCTCAGTCTTAGGTTGGTATCAAAACACATTTATCATCCCCCTATATTTTCATTAGTTTTGTGACTGTGCCTTTCTAACCTGATACACTGCTTCCATTAGTCCAAACACAGAAACAGCTGATCTGACAGAAGAGCCCTTGCCTATCTTATTTATCTTTTTCAATACTTTTTTTAATAATTTCTAGATCATGTACTTAGAACAAGTTTGAAAGATAACAATTTGAATCAGTTCTTTCTTAGCCTATTGTTTTTTTTAGTTGTCTCAGTGTAATCATGGCAAAGAACCTCAGTCTTGATCAAATCTGTTTGCTCTTCCCCCTTTGTTTCTCCAAAACTGTAATTGAATTGTTGTGTAAGTCTAGTGAAAATAGCATTTTCCATTTTCAAGCATCAAAGGTCTTCACAAGTTCTTATTGATTGCTGTCTCTTGTGAATCCTCTCTGAAGCAGGTACAGTCTGTTACAGCTGTTTAACCAATGGATAAACAAGCCATAGAGCTTGAATGACATACAACTGTAGATATTTTTATTAAATCCCTTCTTTCACTCCAAACTCTGATAGGAAACTTCGTCCTTCCCTCACAAGCCTGGTTATGGACTCAACAGCTCAAGAGTTTTAGTTCAACACACTGGAGCTGAGTGCAGAGCACTGGGCTCTTCCTCTGACCTGCCCATGCTGCCTTGGGGTTGTGAGGAAATTGCTGCTGGGAAGGTTTCCTGGACGCTGCTGGCACTCAGCCTGTGCCTGGGACAATCTGCAGAACATGGCACAGCCCAGAGGATGCACAAGAAAGCTTCCAGCCAAAGTAAGTGATGCCAGACAAATCCCTCTGCAATCCCAAGCAGTGAGAGGCCAAGGAGCTGATGTCCCACTTTCCACTTGATCTCCCTCACCTCTTCCAGTGGAAAAATTTCCATACAACATGAGCTTGTTTAGGAGCTTTCAAAGGGCAATGAAACATTTTGGCCTTTACACAACTGAAATATTTTTTTCAGAATGGCTTGCAATGATTTCTTTTGAACATTTTTGGCATCAAATTGGATCTCCCTACCAGACATGCGCAACTGAAGGGGACCTGCCAGTCTCCTCCACCAGGATCCACGTTCCCTGGGTGGAGGCACACTGTCATGGATGCATTCTGGTATCATTTGTTCATGTGAAAGAAATTAGGTTCTTTTGCTTTCCCCCAGTAAAATAAATTTCTGGCTTATCCTTTGCTCTGCCTGCTTCATTTTGTATTTCTTTTTCTCAGGCATGGAAAACCAGAATTCCCATGCTATTCCAGATAAAGTCTCACAACAGTCTTGTGTTTCCTTATCTCCAGTTATCTCATGGCTCGACAAATATCCAGTTTAGTTATCTTAAGCAATAATTTCTTACATGTCAAGAGAAAAATGCACTGTTGACTAATTTAGAAAATTTCCTATCTTATCAAAGAAGACTACAGATTATTCTGAGGATTCTGTTTTTAACAAAGACTTGTAACATATTAATTCATTTCTCTATATTTCTATATGTTCCCTAATAATTTCTTCTGAAGTCTTAGATGTAACTGGCATCAAACTAATTGGGTTTTAATTATCCATGGGGTTTTTTTACCTGCTTGATAAGCCTTCTCCAGTGAATTCTTCTGACAAGATCTCTGATGAGATCAAGAGATATATGCAAAGAAACTGTGCCAAGAAAAAATACTTTTCACAGTCCCACAGGTCAGCTATTTTTCCTTAGTCCACTGAAATCCAAAGGGCTGATGAACATAAGCTTGTGAAGCCAGAGCCAGATGTAACAGTCCTGTCCTTAAAACCATTCTTTTCACAATATTTGGCACTTCAGGACAAGGTGATTGAAAAGCCTGCCATCCCCAAATATCCCTGCCAGATCACTGATTAGGTGAGGCGCTGATTTTGTTACTGCCAGTAAATGTAAACCACTATCAATCTCAGTTTACATTAAAACATCAGGTTGCAAACTGTGCAGGCTGACAACTCAGATTCACAATCATCTCTGATTTAGCTGCAACAGCTGAAGAGTTCATCGTCCAGGCGGGTAACACGTTCAGCCAGCACAGGTAAATCCAGTGTGAATCAGTCCGAATTGCCCTTGTTTTCTCAATCAGCCAGCTGTCAATGTACAGAGAATCACAAGAGACATGCTGCAGAGCTCTGCCTTCTGCTCCAGAGGTCTAAGTCTTACCAGAAAAGACGTGATTCAAAATCCCATGCGTACATTTCAGCTATTCCACTTGTCTCATCAAGCAGTGGCAATATATTATTATTAATATTAGTAAGATTTTTATCAGAATATTGTATTCCAAAGCCTAAGAAATAGATGCAGCAGGAAATGGATCCCTACTTTTCTTATTGTGGGGGAAATGCCGCCTGTTTGTTGCTGCAGTCGTGTCTTGGTTGGCAGCTACATCAGTGACAGGCAGAGAGAGGCGAGAGCTGTTGTTCTACAATTAGACTGAGCCTTGTGGAATGAGCCTCTCAGAGCAGAGAGCTTTGTGCCTGCCACTGAGTGATGGGGTTAGCTCACATCTCAGCACAGACGTGATCTTGTCATGCAGGAGGCTTTTGAAAATGGCTTGGGCTGAGAGGGAATAAGGGCCACTGCAGCAGCTGAGATTTGAAACGGCAGGTGCCACCAGGGAGGTGACAGGCACAGAGGAAGGGACATGGTGAGACGTGCTGGCTGCCTGTGTGGAAATAAATGTTCCTGGACCTTGAAGTCAGGTGGTACACATCAGCCTGCATCCATACTAGTAAATCATGATAGCCCTCAGAACAAGGCGGATGCACAAAAAAGCACTTTGGGGAAGGATCCCTGGACTGTGCAACCTGTTGAGGTATATCCAGGGACTGCTGGGGGGGGTTTACGAGTTGGAAGAGGACAAATTCTTGACAGAGAACAATCTAGCGATTTACTGCCACATGGAACCACATTCCTGTGCCCAGGATTGTGCTGGAAATTACAGAGGCAGCCTTGGTGTGCAGAGGGATATAGAACCAGCACTTCACTGGTAAGGAGAGCCTTGTTAGCATCCAAATCTTATGGTATGGCTCAGGAAGTCACCAGTAGGGATGGCTGCTCTACACACACAAATTTGAGCACCTGGTCCATCGTGTAACAGAGGAGTCAGGGCACAGAGAAGACTGGAAAGCACGGACTGGTGAGGTGTTTTTCTCCCTCCTCAATGCCAGCACATTAAGGCTGGATGAGCAGACCCCCAGGTCCAGTGCTGGTTGCAGGGCATGGCTGGGGCTTGTGGCTGCAGAGGACAAGGCAAATTCACTGTCCTTGGAGCCTAAGGTTTGCAAAGGGCACCCTGTGAGGGTCTGTGAATCCACATCCACCCCCTCTGCTGAGCTGGAGCAAAGCCTTTAGGGTGCACCTCCCATATTCACGTGTATGGGAAAATATCTGCTGGGTTTTGACTGAAATTCTCTCCAACTGTGCTGTTTATCCACTAAGTTCTCTCACTTTTGTATCACTTTGGTCAATTTAATAAATTTCTCGTGAGAAAAATGAAAGGCAGTCTTTCATAGTTTGTGTGTCATGTGTGACTTTCAAAAACAACCTTGTGGGCAGAGATTTTTAATTTCACCTGGTTAAAGAGGCCTTTAAATAGCAGTCAGCAGGACCTCTGCCAGGCTCTGTCCCTGTGCACCCAGGACAAATGTCTATGAAAGGTAATGGAATAAAAGTGGAATCACCTACATGGTTCCCCAGTGCAGGTGAATTTTTACACAAGGCTAAAATTGGTACATTTACAGATGCAAGGAACATATGCATGCAGATATATGGTTTGGGTTTGGGGTTTTTTTGGCTGACACTGAAAATAAACAATTTCATCTTTCAAGTGACAAATGAGTTCTTATGTGGCAAAGTTGATTAAATTTGTTTTGTGGATGGAAAAAAAATTGTGCTGCAGTTCACTGATACAGAAACAATTAAAATAGATTGTTTTACCTGATGCAATTCCAGACATGAAATAATTATCCTTTTATGAAATCACATCTGTAAAAGGATAATTGATTTGAATGAGTCCAATATTTCACAGAGACAGGAGTGAGTACAGCACCTACTTACCTACACAGTAAATTCTTACAGTCTTTAAAAATGTAATTCTTAATAGTGGTTGGTTTAATATTTGCTTGTTTTTACTTCATACATACATTTTCATTAATGTATATGCTTCCCTCTTGGATACATATGTAAACATCAAAATATTGGGCTTCAGAAAAACAACAAATTAATTTGGAGCACTGCAGATGAGCCCCGATTTACTTAAATGACGCAATGGTTTCTAAACCTTCTGTTAAATCTTGTTGCTTCCACAGACAGTCTCAGTGAATTCATATAACATGATGTAGCTCTTTTTTGTTGTTATTTGGACATTAAGTAAAATAGTCGCAATTTCTCCTGTTTCTTTTGCTGAATGGATGTTCTGCCTAGAGAATAGGGTTCTCTACAGCAGCACATTTCCTGCTGGCCCTTGCAAATGCTTTGCCATGCCAAAATAGGATCTACATTGGTATCCAAAAGTCTGAGATGCATTGGAATAATGCCAGAGAAGTGCTGAAAGTCCAACAGAATAATTTAAAGGTGTGGCACAGGAAGAACAGCTAAAGGGATTTACAGCATAGGGTGTAAAGGACAACTACCTTAGAGACAGAGCGATAAACAGTATTTAGAGAACGTGTAAAATAATGTCAGAAAGAGTGGAAGTTTAAGCATGCTATTTGGAAATGATCAGTGACATTTAGTTGTCAGGTCAATTAGTTGGTGGAATAATATATTCAAGGCAATAATAACTTGGAACAACTGAGAAGGAAAGCTGCTTTGACCTTGCCCATCACAGGCAACCGAGAGTCACCACCACTGCATCCGTGAGAAAAGCAAAGGTGTTTCTAGGACAGAGGAGACCTTTTCAGAATACAAAATGAAATAAAATGTCACTGAATCTCACAGCACCTCAGTGGCCTTATTCCTGGAGAACCCTCACCTGCAGTACTTTGAGACAGTGAGGTCCTACATTCAAGAACCCAAACTGGGCATGGTGAAGAAATCAACAGTGAAGTGGCTGGGCTGCTGCGCAAAAGGAATCTGGGCACACCAAGCTTGCTCAAGCCATAATGACAAAAGGAGAAAAGACTTCTATTAAAAAGTACTTCCTTTTCTCCATTTTTTCAATTCCAGAAGGGGTGAACCAGGTTACTGCAGGACAAATAAACTGGGCATGAATACATTTGATAGAAACCAGGAGAAAGTTTCCAACTCTCTGGATCACAACCAGTAAACAGCAATAACAAGAAAAAAATTTTGAGACAGATCTTGATCAGCAGTTCATGTGTATAAGAAACTGTGTACCTGTAATAGCAGGAAGCAGAATCTGATGACCCTTCTGCTCTAACATTCCTGGTAAAATAAAATAGAGCAGCCTGATCAATTACTCCTGACTCAGAAAATTGTCCTTATTTGTGACTGACTTAAAAAACACATGGGAATTTAGCATCTATTTAATTATTGGACTGAATTAGAGCTTTACCAAGCACTGCAGGCTAATGTATTTTGATAACAAGAACTAAATTTCTTGATGCAATATTGTGTTGTTAATAGAAAAAAATGCATCATAAAGCAAACAGAAAATACAGCATAAAATAAACCAAATTTAAGATTAAAATAATAGTATAAACACTGCAGTACTCATTTTATTTTTTCATAGCAGAGAGTTGGTGATGGTTTCTCTTAAGCAACAGAAAACGAGGTTTTATATCATCCAAATATGAAAGTTAAAAATGAGCAGAGTATATCATGTTCCATGTGTTTATTCTGGTTGAATGTTACATTGATTTTGTGCTATCCTCTGCTTTAAGTGCGTGCTATTAAAGCTGTGTGCAGTTTCCATACTGCTGAAATGCTGTGTTATTAACAGAAAGAAAGGAGTCTTTTTAAAGGTCCATGAATACTTGCTTGACACGGATTTTGGAACTGGACTCATCACTACCTTCTACCAGAAGGTACCAAAACAGCACTGAAAAGAAAAGTGAAAAGTTCAGATGTAATTAAAGAGGAAGGTCATTGATTCCATTCTCAAAGCACAGATTCCAGTAACCTAAAGAGTTATTAATGGAGACAGCATGATGATGATCAAAAGAGAAGCTTGCAAGAAATAAAGATTTTCAATACTGTGCTGTTTTCACAGCTGCAGGCCTAGAGCCAGTAGAGTTACGAGTAACTGCAAAGCCAGGTTAAAGTAATAAATTTTTTATGGAGAATGTGCTTTCAATTTTGGAAATAAAGCAAAAACCAGTTCGCATTTGGCATTACTTAACAAGCGGGAGCAGAGAACGTGGTTCAGCTTAATTGTTGGAACTACTAAGATATTCTTTTATGATGAAGTCATTTAAGTAAACAGCTGCATGCCAATATTCTTCAACATTCCATTTCCATGATTTACTTAAAAAATCTGATTTATAACTGCCCCATAGCACTGTGTTGTCTATTGGGTGTACTGGGTTGAATATGCAAATTGTCTTAATGCTGCCGTTTTTCAACAGAGAACCCCTAGAAGAAGTAGAGATGGGAAGAATTGGCAGAAACTTTGTGTTTTGACAGCAAATGAAGCAAATGAAAGGAGAGAAATCGAAGAAGCAAATGAAAACTCAGTCGCCAAGGCAAGCAGCTCCAGTGCCAGCAAGATCGGCAGCGGAGCACTCCGGAGAATTCCTCAGTGGGGGGAATCTCAGGGAAACACAGAGGCCTGGCAGAAAACCACAGCTCATGTCACAGCAGCTGAGGGAACCTGGCCAGCACCAGGGCAACAGTGGCTGGGCCCTGCCATGGATCAAAGAAACTCAGGGAACACACAAAGAGTACAAGAGAACAGGGGTGGCAGTTTTTGTGGGAGTTTGCATGGAATGGTGTGCAGGGGGAGGCTGTAACTCACCCAGCTTGACCAGGGAGCAATGGCATCAACTGGTGAGTTACCAGGGCTCATGGAAAGAGCTTTAAACTAGGTTTCAAAGAGGAAATAGATAAAAACCAGGCTCACTAGAGGTAAGCCTGGCAGCAGAATGCCAATCTTTGAGGGAGTGTGCTAGTGAAATTCTTCAGGCTGCTCCAGGCTGTGCTGAGCACACTGGAGCACATCTGAAACGTCCCTGTAGGAAAGTGCACAGCCCCTACAGCCATCTCCATGGGGACAGGGCATGGAGATCCATGCTGCAGCAAACATGTAAAGGCTGTTGATACACTAGGAACCATGGGAGAACCTGAGAACAATCCCATAGGAACCATGGCTTCCCCCCCCAGCAAAGGTGGCAGGAGGAGCAGCCCAACTGAAGTGCATCTTCAGCAATGCATGCAGCATGGGCAAAGAGCAGGAGGAGCTGAAAGCCATTGTGCAGCTGGAAAACCACAATACAGTTGCAACCACAGAAATATGGTTGGATGAGTCACACAGCTGCAGTGGATGGCGGTAAGGGGCAGGCAGGGAAGGTGAGAAATGGGGTAGCCCTGTGTGTTTGGGAGTGTTTTGACTACCTAAAGCTTGATGGTGGTGATGAAAGGGTCGAGTGTTTATGGGCAAGGATTGGGGGGAAGTCCAAGAAGGCAAATATCCTGGTGGGAGTCTGTTATAGACTGTTCAGCCAGGACAAAGAGGCACATGAAATATTCTATGAACATCTGGGAGAAATCTCACAATTGTTAGCCAGCTCCTACCTTTTTGTCACCACAAGCCCCTGCAGTGCTCCAGGCTGGGGGCAGAGTGGCTGGAAAGCTCCCAGTGGGAAAGGCCCTGGGGGTGCTGGCCAAGAGCAGCCAAACCTGAACTGGAGTGGGCAAGTAGGTCAGTGGCCTCCTGGCATCCTGTGTCAGCAATAGTGTGGCCAGCAGGACCAGGGCAGTGATTGTCCCTCTGTGCTGGGCACTGGGGAGGCCTCTCCTCAGATCCTGCATTCAGTTTTGGGCCCCTCATGGCAAGAAAAATTGAGGAGTTGGAGCGAGTTCAGAGCAGGACAGTGGAGCTGGGGAAGGGTCTGGAGCACAAGTCTGATAAGGAACGGCTGAGCAAGCTGAAGGTGTTTAGCGCGGAGAAAAAGAGGCCCATGGGGAACTCATTGCTCTCTATAACTCCTTGAAAGGAGGGGGTAGTCATCTGGGTGTTGGTCTCTTTTCCTGAGTAACAAGTGCTGGCACAAGAGGAAATGTCCTCAAGTTGCACCTGAGGAGGTTTAGATCAGGTATTAGGAAAAGCCTCTTCATGGGAAGTGCTGTCGAGCATTAGGACAGGCTGCCCAAGGAGGTGGTTGAGTCACCATCCCTGGAGGTATTTAAAGGACATGTGATATGATGCTTAGGGACATGGTTGTGTGGTGGACTCAGATTGCAGTTGGATTCAATGACCTTAAGGGTCCTTTCCAACCTAAATGATTCTGTGATTGTGTGTGTGGCGGGAGTCCTCTAACATCCAATATCTGTTTTCCAAAGAGTAGCTCCTGAAAAAATTCAGTGCAGGTTCAGAACTAGAATTTTCACTCACTCCATAGACACCTTTCACATTTGGTCTTGAACAAATTTCAGGGACAGAGCTAGTAATATCTCACAGGAGGTGAGTGAAAGAGAGAACAACAAACGATGGTTTGCAGTTCCTTAGAGAAAATACATGCAAAGCAAAAGTGTAAACTATGCCCATGGAAAAGGACAGTAGAAAGAGGTCTCCACACAGAAAAATAGGAAGAGGAAACCACATTTACATTATCAGTACAAGGAAGACCATGGAAATTGTTGAGAAGGGACAATGCTGACAAATGAGAGTGAGAAACTCAGAAAAGGACTTGCCTTTTTTACTGAAGAGAGGGAGCATTTTATGCCAATGACAAAGAAAAAAGGAAGAAGGTGGGTATATTTATCTGGCTTTTGGCTGCACTGCTCAATCATAATGTTGGACTTGATGATCCTTGTGGGTCACTTCCAACTCAGGATATTCAATGACCCTAGTGTTACTTGATATGTTCACCCCACCTCCAGCTGCTGGTACAGAAAGATGCAGGACACTCCACAGGCAATGGAGATGCTCAGATATGCTCAGACATCCCAAATGCCATTCTACATTCAAAAAATTCATTTGAGCCTTTGATATTCTCGGTACAATTTGGCCTGTGAGGTTAACCTTGGCGACTGTTGGTTACAGGCTGTGAGAATTTGTAAAGAGCGGATGAACTACCAACAGACTGTGAGGGTCAAAAGCATTCTCAGTCCTGATAAGGGGAAACAGAGAGAACCTAGGGGGAATACAGACCTTTCAGCTTGGCTTAAATGCACAATAGATCTCTGGATCAAATCATCAGAACAGCCATGTATAAGAATCTGGAAAATAAGGAATCAGATAAGAAAAAATTCTTATGTGCCAAGAATTAAATCATGACAGAAGCTGCCTAATTTCCTTCCAAAAGTAGACAGAAGTTCACATGTCAGCAAAGAAGTTTTGGATTTCATACAGTTTAATTGGCACAACTATATTATAAATAAGAATAAGTGCAGTGTAAACAAAATCTTATATAGCAGATGCAGAAATAGTGGGACACCTGCACTTCACCCTAGTAGTGTTCATAGGTCAGGACTTCTATCAGTAGTTCTTCGCCAGTTTGAGAAAAATGCATTGGGTATGGTCCCATCCTTCTGCTCAGTGTTTAACAGTGAGATTTAATGAATTTTCAAGGGGTGTGAAGGCACTGCTGAGCCTCTTTGAGAACTGTTATGATCCCATTATTGAGAGATGCCTCAACCAGAATTAAGGTGCAAACAAGACCATATGTAGAAGTCAATTGTACAGATTTTATTTAACAGTAAATGCTAGAGATGGTAGAGAAAGATGGAAGGAAACTGAAAAGGGTGGAGTGAGAGAAAGAGAGTGAGAAAGAGACAGATTCAGTAGACAGATATCACAGCCTGTGGATCCAGCAGCATCCTGCTGGTCCTTCTTCACCCTGGGCTTCTCAGCAGTGGGGATCCCGATGTTCAAAACTTTTCACAATTTATACATTTTAGCAAACAAAGGAATTAATGCTTATTGGCTACACACTTCTATTGGTTAAATGATTCCCTTGCTTCTAATGTTAATTAGCCCCATGTTCAGTCTTTCTCTACTCTTGAGTTGGTGGGTTGTGGTCAATCCCCTCCTGCTGGAATTACCTTTTACCTCTTCAGGGCTGATTTCAGCTGAGTTGGCTTCTCTTGTGGACTCTCTGTCCATCATCAGAGCTTGCCTAGACCTGAGATAACACTGGGACAATAGCACCACCTTTACCTTAGCTCCTATCAGGTGGCTTGGCTTACTGTCCAAGTTCCAGGAATCCATGGAGGCATATTTGATCGGAAGGGCAGGAGGGGGGAGGGCTTTGGTGGTCACAGGTGCCATCTGTCCATAACTTGGGGTGGTACCAGCACCATGTGTACACACAGTTTTCCATGGTGGGAACTCTTGCCTGGATGCATCACCCAGGATGTGCCAGCCAGACCTCGCCAGGCCCAGAGCCAGCACCAGCCTCCTGCTCCACTCTGCAAAGAGCTTCTGTGGCCTTAACATTGTTTGAGACAGGCAACCATGATTTTTTTTAAGTCCTTACAGAACAAAGTCAAATTTGCAGATGATCTTGACTTTTGAAATATGCAGGGTGTAATTCAATATGAACACATGCAAGGCAGGAAGAATTGACTGTACAAACACACTACAGGGACCAAGGCCCCAGGCAGCAGCTATTCAGAAAAGGGGATGGGGATGTGGTGAGTCACAAGCTGGAGATGGGTCAACAATGTCCTGGTGTGTGAAAAAGCAAAAATGATCCTGGGCTTTGTGAAAAACAGCGTGCAGCCTACAGAGGATGTGAGGCTGGAGACTCTGCTGAAGATATTGATTAGTAGTTGTATTCATATAAGTGCTGGCTGCAGGTTGTGAGAGCAGATCTTGCAGAGGATGTGATCACAGATGAACTGTTTGCCTAAGATAATGCCATGGAGATCAGGAGGATGTCACAGGGTGAACAGTCCTGTAAAACCAGGGTAAGTGAGACAATTTATTAAACACAGGGTGTGCAGCATCCTTTGCCAGGAATGGAACATGTACTTTTCTAGATTATAGAAAATAACATGGGATTGTTTTGACTGGTGTATAGGTTATAAGATAAAAGGCTTTTCTGCTCATGCAGAGAGGAGCCCTGGGGCACAAGGGCACTGGGAGAGCCCCAATACTGCAGTCAGAGCCATGAGCTGCACAACATGTGATGAACTGACCACAGCCCCCATTCCCTGTCCTACCGTACCATGCAGGGAAGGAGGACGAGAATTTGGGAGTGAAGTTGAGCCTGTGAAGAAAGGAGGAGTTGGAGGGAAGATGTTTTAAAATTTAGCTTTTATTTCTCATTATCCTACTCTGAATGGATTGGTAATAAATTAATTTCCCCAAGACAGATTGTATTGCCCATGACGGTATTTGGAGCGTGTTCCTCACTCCCTGCCCTGATCTCAGCCCTCGAGCCTGTTGTTGTATTTTCTCCCCCATCCAGCTGAGGAGGGTAGTGACAGAAAACCTTTGGTGGGCACCTGGAGTCCAGCCACAGTCAACCCACCAGACCCATAAACCATGAATTTTTTGCACCAAGCCTGTGGCCATGCTGTGAAAAGTGAGACCTGGGTCACTGGACACAGCACACTGACAGCAGATGGCAACAGCCACAAGAGGACATCTTTCCTCATGCAGCCCTTGTAGGACCTCAGCTGGTGACTGCTTTGGGTAATTTAGGAAAGAAACCAGTCAAATGAGAGCAGAAAAAGGCATGCTGGACTTTTAATTTCAGCACGAGCTGTTCTGGCAAGAACACTGCCTGTGAGAATTGTCAAGCCTATATTGCTCAGAGATGTCTACAACTAGGTTAGATCATCATCTGCCAGGATGGCTTAGCTAAAGCTGATCTTTCTTTGGTGAGTCAAAACATGCTAAAAAGTTGATAAGATTCCCAGTCACTGACAGCCTGCAGTGAAGACAGACACCAATTCCCTGCAACAGCTTTCACAGAGAATGATGATACAAAAACAGTCATGTAAAGAGCCAGGACAGACTTATCCTGATGGGAAACATTCCTAATTACATCTGGTTTCAGACCTACATGAGGCAGGCTGCCTTCTTTGCCAAAAGCATTTGAGAGCTGCAGTAAATTAAACCAGAAGTCTCTAAAGTTCAAACCACACAATCTAGAAAATCATATTTCATGTACATCAAGCACTTTTCAAAATCAATGACAACCATCTAAAGCAGGCAGGAGATCACTCTAAAACTCACTAACAATGGATTTATTGGCTCAAAAGCACACTGATATGGAAATAATGTTTCATGTCGCATAATATATTCTATCAATTTCATTTCTGAAGAAATATATTATTTATCTCAAATTCCTAAATATGGTGGAACAAAATACATGATAATAGATGTGGGCAAGCAAAAAATGTGTATAAGTAAATCTGGCTTTTTGTCTAGGACTGGAGAGGACTGTCAGAAGATGCAGTAAATGGTAGGGCAGCAGATGCTAAACCCAACAAAGAGTGCAGAGTATTTCTTGCAGAGTATTTCACACATTTAAAAAATAGAGACTACTTCTGTCTCTTTTTTGTTCAGTACCAACCTTACGTAAAGATACAGATGCAGCTTGAGAAACAGAAGTAGCAAAATATCAATAGTGGGGTAGGCAACACATAGACTGTTCTATCCAGCCTGAGCTCATGATTCCCTTACAAGGTGATCAGGCTCTAATGTGTGGAAAGGACACTCTACTCTGTATAAAAACCAAAAGGTTGTAAAAGGTCAGACAGACCATTAAATGTTGTCACAGAGTGCCTGTGAAATTGTCTGAAGTATCCTGCCTGATACCAGACTCTGAAAAGATCTCTGTAGCAGGGACCAGGACCCAGAGATCTGCCCACTCCACACACCAAGGCCTCACACTGTTTGCTCTCCCACGTGACTTTTACAGAAAATGCCACATCCAGGTGATGGGGATGCAGGTTTGAGTCTTCTCTTCCTGGGGAAGGAATGGAATGCAGCTCTCCCAGACTCTGGACATGCTAGGGAAGAGGTAGTCAGTGTCCAACACTGACTCAACAGAGATGAGGCAACAGAGGTATTGTCTCTGCAAGACCAAGTGCTCTGACCAACAAGGATAACATTGCATCAGCACTTCTATTTCCTTTGTTTGCATCCAGGCTGCCCCCAGTCAGCGTGAAAAACATCTTTCATCTCCTACCAGAACTACTTCACCCCCCCAGAGGGAGCCTGCTTCCAGAGATGGTATTTTGTGGAGGCACCAGAGCTACCTGGCCATGCAGATCTTAATGGATCTCAAACAAACTGTTCTAAGAGAGGTTAATCCCTGCAGATGGGCAACGAACTAGTAGGAAATAAACTTTTTTAGCAATGCCTAGCAGTAAGTTAGGATAAATCAAAGTTCCTCCTCTCTGCTAACCTTCCTGGAAGAGATGAACACTGGAAATACCAAACAAGACACATAAATGGTAAAAAGTGAGATTTTTAAAGCATCAGTACACTTTCAGTAATCCCAGGTGTTATTAATAGCATCACTATGGGCATTTATTTTCCCCACACTGAAAGAAGAACTTTAATCTCCTATTGACTGAAGCTAAAGTGCAGGACACGGTGCCATTTACATGATTGATTCACGTACCTTGAGGGAATCAAGTCATCTGTAAACCAAATTTTTTTCTTCCTTTACAGGTCCCTGTTAGATAAATGTCTCTGTAAGCAAAATATCCTTAAATTAAGGGCAAGAGGTGAAATACATTGCTAGCAAAAGCAGGCAGGTCTTAAGTGAAGTCCAAGTGGAAAATCTGACTTGATAAACACATTTTCTTAAGTTGTGAGAAGGTAATTCGGACTCAAGAAAAATAATCTTAAAACTGAGAAATTACATGATTCCATACAGAAAATACACTTGGCAGAAAGTGATTTTCACCTAATATATTAAGATTATAATTTTTTTCCCCAAAACAGCAAATTTTTGCAAGAGCCCAGTCTAGTGTCTAATCCAAACAGCTGGGATGGGCTCCGGTTTTCAGAAGGTGACAAACATTCCCCCTACTAAAACAACTGTCTGCACTCAGGCATAAAATGAGAAGCTTGAATATCCTCATTGCTTCTTGAAAGGAAGACTGGAAACTTGTTCAGAAAGTGCAGATAAATCACCTAAGGAATAAAGCCAGGAGGAGGAGAAAGCCCCAGGGGCCTCTGGTGTGTTCGCTCGTGATCGACGTCTCCTTAAGTGTTCTCTTTGAAACCTTCATGTCAAAGTTTCTGCAGTCTCTTGACAAACAGCGTTTTTACTACATTCAGCTCAGCAGGGAAAGTGTGATAACTTAGAAGGATGAAATTCAAAAGCATTTCTGGTTCATTTGAAATAGCAGCCGCCATGCCTAGGTAATAGAAAACAAAGTTCTTTTCATTGCTGTGAATCCCAATGACGCCATCTCAGGCAAGAATGATAATGTTTGATTTTTCTTCTGTGTTTGTCATGCAGGGACTGAGTGCCTTGAGGGAGGGAATGAAACAACAGCTCCCAGCATTCAGAAAGGTATATATTTATTTATATGCTCAACAACAAGGCTAAGGAGATGGGAATGTAATACAGGTGGGCTTTCAATCGACAGCACTCAAAGCCAAGAGCAAAGTAATTCAAAAATGTAAAGTTTTGATCTGGTTTGTGCAAAAATCTAATTTATATTTTGTCACTGAAGTGCAAGCGGGTGACCACTGCCCACCCCAAGAGTGGACAGCAGCCTGTCCAGTTCCAAGGCTGGCCTCTGTCCTGCCACCAGTGGATCACCTCAAAGCTGTGATGCATGGTGTCATGTTATAGAGACACCTCTTTGCAAGCTGCACATACAAGCTGGTGTGAGCAAAAGATTCATTATTACAGAATTCCCCCTCCTTCCTTTATGTATTATTGATGGCAGAAGGTAGAGATTCAAGACCTGCCTGTGCACAGTATCTTCCCAACAGGGTAAGCTGCAAGGAAATTATTACTGGAAGACACTTGTACAAAACAAGGTAAACAAATCACTTCATCTTCCTAGAGAGAATGACTTATTACACCACTACAAAGCACTCTTGTTAAATTTAGCTACAGAAGAGATGTTTTTTCCTTCTAATCCCACCAATATCCTGGTCACTGGGCCAGGGAGTAGAGGTGGGTGAGGCAGGTTTTAGGAAACTACCTGTGTTTCCAAAGCCATGCTGAAATGAGCCTGGTTATTTAGTTCAATTCCCTTTTTCCTAAGTAAATTTTCATTATCATGCATTCCTGTGTAGCCATGTCTCAGCTGGATATAACAGTGCCAACATTTTGAAAGGAAAACTGCTTTCTGTTTCTCACAGTATTTTATGCATAAAGCACCCCTTACAATCCAAAAACGCAACTCATGTCTTCTATGCTTTCCCAGGTCTATGATCCTTATTATCACGTCCAAGGGACCAGGAATTACACTGGCACAGGGCAGGACTGAGAAAAGAATGATGGCATTTCTGTCTATCTTCTGCATGCTGAGGAGGACTCATTTAATTTTAAAATTATTTGGAAGAAAACAGTGTGTATCTGAAAATTTAGTGCAATGAAACTAAACTGAACAAATGAAGAAGTGCCAGGTTTTTCCCATTACTGGCTGCAGTGTATGTTCATTTCTGCTTGTTTGTCACTCAGAATCATGCAAAGAAAGGTTTATTATCTCCTACCAAGAATGGTTTATCATGTCTGTTTAAATGGCTGTAAAAGAGCTTTTGGAGAAGCGTGAAACTCTATTTATGTTATAGGCAGCACTGCAGTAGCAAAAGGCACATTTCTGCTTGCTTCTTGTGGGAGGTGACGATTTTATTTTTCCTTTTAAAACACATCTGTACTTAACATTGTCAGAAGGCACCAGACAACATAAATCCTATGTTCATCTGTCCATAAAACAGCCCCCATGCCTGGGGACTGCTCCTCCTCGTCTTCTGGTGGGAGGGCTGCAGGCACCATCTCCTCCTCCCAGAGAGCCTGTGCCGGTGCAGGACTGTGTGTGCCTCACTCTGTGTGCCTCCCCCGTGAGATACAGCCACTGCCTGCTGCTCTGTGGTTAGCACAGGTATTTATAGCACATTTAACCTCACTCTGATTTATCACAGCCTTTCCTTAAACCTGTGTGAAGTTTATCCTTGCTGCTGCTCCTAAGGGAGATTATCCAGAACCCAGTAAAACAAGTCCTCAGAATGAGTGTTGAGTATGAACTTAATAACAAACCATCCCACCCAGGGATCCTCTGCAACCTCCAATAGTGCTGCTGGTGCCATTTTCTGCTTCTCCCACTTGGCTACACCACAGATGTGCTCAGCTGCCCATCTGCAGCTGAACCACACAGGAGTGAGGAGGAGATGGAATATGCAAGATATTTTGTAAACTGAGGATTAGAGAGGACCAGGAACAAACAAATGCTTGACAGAAAACCAACATGAACTGGAAGACAGACACAAAGAACATCTCCCTTGAGGCATCCAAGCACGAAACGTTCACACCCCAAAAGGGTCCCCACAGTGACCCATAAATGGCACTTCTGGGAATGGTGTCAGAACTTCCATTTTCCCGTGTTTCACTGGAAGCAGTTATAAATCATTTCCAGCATTACAAGCGTGCCTCAGACACAAAGGAGGTGGAAAAGGGGCTAATTTTAACCCATTAAGAGTTTTCAGGCTGCCAGACTCAAGTTGTGTTTCTTTGTGAGGGTGAAATAGAAGGAAGGCACCCAAGAGCACTTGAGAAAAATTAAAGGCTAGCACAAGCACATCATTAATTCAAAGAAATCCTGCAGCTGGGATTTAGAGGAGCACTGGTACAAAGTAACAGCTTATAAAATCCTTGATTCCCTGAAAAATACTTATGCCAGTCATCTCAAGCTTGTTACCTATTGCCTGCCCACACAGCTGCCTTTCAGTGTGAGCATTTGAGGAGAAACTTCTCTGGACAACAGACTGTGATTAAACTTTAAAATCCAATTCATGACACAATCTTTAATACTTTTGGAAGAGAAAAAAATGGTATTCCACTCAAAATTTAACAACAGAGCAGACCCCATCTTGCTAGTTTGCACAACGTGACAAATTTTTTTGGGAGAAAAAAAAAAGAAAGAGAACTTACATGATTGGAAGGCGCTGGCAGGAAGTGTTTAGGGTTTTATGCAGAGGATTTTATAAGGGGAGAAAGACTCAAAACATATTTTGGGGAAAAAAAGCAGAATCTGTTCAGAACCCAGGCTGTGCCACTCCAACCCTGCTCACTTATCAAACAGAGGTAGAAGCAACCAGGCCAGAACGCTCCATCTTCTGATTAAAAAAAGAAAGGAAGAGTGGAAGGAATTGTTATCACTGTATTTGCAGCATGGCAAGCTGATTTTTTTCTTTTCTTTTTCTCGTAACTTACTTGTACAAGTGCGCCATTAATAATTCATGGTGCTTCTAAACGGCAGGGCAGCCGCTGCTGCTTTGTCACCTCTCACAATGGCTGACTGACAACGTGGCTCTGACTCCAGGCCACTATCTTTGACTATCTGCCGGGAGAGACACATCACTGTCCTTCCTTTGTCATTCAATCCCTGGCACGGTTGTGACAAGTGCTGGCCTGGCCTGTCATTCCCTTCACCCTCCGGTAACAGAATCTGCCACTTTTCAACGCGGGGTCTGCACTCCTGTGCCCCAAAGGAGCTGTATGTTAATGCTGCTGCTGACGTGCTGGTCTGCTGCTGCTGCTTGTTCTTCCTCTGGGTACAAATTTGGATTGACCACGCTTCAAAAAGCTCAGAGTTTAAATGCTGCTCTGGGACCAGCACCCAGCTAAAGCCCATAGGATAATGGTGTCCCCAGGGTGGTGAGAGGGAAAAAAAGGCTCATTTTTAGCAAAAGCCTTAAGTGATAATGCCAAATTTTAAGGCAGACAATAAGAGATCACACATGGAAAGAATTATATGTTTCCTATCTGTGCCAAGCAGCTTTCGGGCCTGAGCTGGCAGGGCTCAGTGTTACCCTCCCAAAACGTGTGCGGGGTAGCGCAGGCAGGACACGCCACGTCCCTCCCCACCGTGCTGAAGCAACGCAAGCTGCTTTGCAGAGGTTCCTAAAGAAAACAACTCTGCTGCCTTTTTCAGGTGCTTGGAAGTGGTGGAGGTGTTTGTGACAGGCACTAGAAAACGTCTTGGGGCTCCCTCTGGCTCTGCCAGCGACCTGCAGCCCTCTCCCTGCCAGCAGCAGGGCAGCACACGCTCGATGAGTTCAGCCGAAATCGCTCTACCCACTTAATGTGCAATATCCCTCACGGAGCAGCCAGGCACCTGTGCGGGTGGCTGATTCCAGGAAAGGGCTGCGAGCCTTAAAGAGTTTCCCAATTTCCAGCGCTTTGATCTTCCCAGATGCAGGGAGGCAGGCAAGTGCAAAACAAGGATTAAGTCGTCGAGGCAGAGGTGCCAATACCAGCCCCTTGCCTCCACCTCTGTGCCCTCGGAGCAGGCTGCAGTGGGGCATTTCCAGCATTCAGCCAACACCCTCAGCAAAGGCTCGCTGCTGCTATAAACACAGGAGACAAAATGTTACCCGAACATCCTCTTTCCCATGGAAACACTCAATGCTGCTTCCTTTATCCTTCTCTGCTGCAGCGCTGTTACCAATTACAGTCATTAAAGAAGAACAGCTGGCACTTGTTCGAGCAGAGAGCTCTCTCCAAAGCCCACAGAAGCCGATGAAAAAAAGATTTCCTTTCTTTCACTTGATTTTGGATCAGATTCAGAGAAACCTGATGGTTTAGAAAGCAGGGGGTTGTTATTTTTTTCCCCCATTCCTTTGTTACTTCTCCGTCTCATGTTTGTGACTAGGGACCATTTCTTTTTCCAATCTACACAGCCAGTGACAGGAGGTTGGGGCCATATGAACTCCCCCCCCCATTTCTAGAGGAGATGTTAATTAAAAAACTGCACAGCAGAGCTGAAACTACTGGAAACTAGAAAGGGAGAAAGAATGAGGCAAAATAGCAAATTGTAGCAGACTTTGAATGTCCTTTGCTCATGATGCCTTTTCCCATTTAAGTACTTTCACGGCTGTTCCATGCACTGCTCAAAGCTCAATTTGTCTTGCATACAGATCTTACTGAAAGGTAATAAGCAAGTCCTAGGTAGAGAGTCAATTAACATGTAATCTTTGACATTTTGTATCAGCAGCAGCTGCCAAATGAGTTCTTTTCTTTATACAGAATGAAATCTATTGCTTGAGTGAAAATTTGATTTTATGTTACATTTTTCCACATTCAGCTAGGATGCTCTCCTCCAGTCCCATGATGGGCAAGTGCACCAAGTTTTGCCTCCAAAATTGTCAACAAAACTCTTCTTGAGCTCAGGGAGTAACAAACTAATCCAACAATGACTGTGCTGGGAGATCAAAATTTGCTTTCCTTTCACCTTGTCCTTTTGGGGCCAAATTTTCATTTTCACACCTGTAAGGCTCTGATCAGTGAAGAGGTGGCATGTGTAGATGGCCACAGCAGCTGCTGCCTTTCATGAAGGGTTCTCTCTCCTGCTGCACAAACAGCTCAGCTGCTCCTGAAACCAGTCCTGAACCCGACCCACAACAGCAACAGGATCTGAGATTACCTGGTGTTATCAGAATGCGAATCAGGAGAAGTTCAGCTGCTGTTGCTTCACAAGGCAAAAAACACCAGGGGAGTGTGAAAGGCTGGGCAGCTGAGGCCTGTCCTCTCAATCCTTCCCAAGCTGCCAAGACACCAGGCCCTTTATTTGCAGTGCATTAACACCTTGAGCAGCTCTGGCAGAAAACATGACAGGTGAGGGACTTTATTGGACAATGCAGGTACCTCAGAACTCAGCTTGCAGACTGGTTGGACAGGGACTGTAATTTCTCAGATAACTGTGAAAGATTCCAGCTGAGGTTTCAATTGGTACAGCTACAGAAATATTTAATAATGGTAATTAAATTATTATCACTGCTATGTAATTTCATAATGTGTAATAAAATGGTGCCTGTTAGTTTAAAGTATGCATGTAACTAAATATAGCGATTGCAATAAGCTCCATCTTGCTCACCTGTCTGTATCACTGTTGAATCCCCACCAGTCACAACATGTCTGAGATTCCACATCAGTTCAACAAGCTGTAATTATCTGTCTTTGAAAGACTAACAAGTAAGCAGGATTATATAAAAGGATTAAGCACACACATAAAAATAATGTACTAAAAACTGTAGGTGGACTAATCTCTGAATCACTGAGAAGGCTGAAATTTCCCTGTTTTACAGAGCTGCATATTTTCTACATCTTGTTTAGCTCTGTAGAATGATTGAAATAAACTGCCACCTGTGCCCAGCAGAAAAGCTACAAGAATGCTGTCAGGAGAGCTCCAGTTCTGGGCCACTTGCCTGAAACAGTCACAGCTCTGCAAGAGGTCCCGTCCATCTCAAGGTCGTGCAAACATGGGTAAGTTTCACATCAAGGGATACCTTTGCTGTTTTCTCTTAATACTTGTGAAACCCAGGCAAGATAATAGCAATACTCATGAGAGAGTGATTATCATCAATGTGTTAATGATGTTCACGGAAGAAAGGCTCCGGCTCAGTGAGCTCTGACGTGGAAACATATTTTGCAAAAAAAGAGAAAGGAATGAATGTGAGAATCTGAAACCCAAATCCACAAGGAATGATTTACTGCAGTGCTGTGTGGACTGTGTAATCCTAAAGCAGAGTGGAGTTCAAGCCTGTAAAGAGAGATCTAGGCCACATGAATACGTTTGGTGCATCACCAGCACGAGCGGCTGTGCCCACCGCACCCGCTGCCCTCCCGTCAGCGCAACGGCCCCAGCTCAGGTTCACTTCACAAGATGGTCAGTTAAATCAAGCTGATGAAGCAGACAAATCCAGCCAAAGGACAAATTAAGCTGCTCAGGATGTCCCATTGCCAAGGCAGAAATGTAACACAGGGAACAGATGCAGAGGGGCTGCTGGACTCCCAGAGCGCGGCACCGGCCAGCGCCGGGAAACGCTACCAGGAATTAATGGCAATATGGTCTCCATGGTGAACAGGAAAGCCATGCCATGAGATGCCTGGTCCAAACACTGTGGCTGATAAAAGCAAAAATGAGAGAGAGAGAGACTTTATTCAAAGAATGATCCAGCAGGTAAGAGTTTACTATCTTTTATGAAGAGTAGATCAATATAAGAATGTTCTCAATGAGAGAAGAAATTAATTGCAGTCAGTGTTGCTGGTGTATGAGCAGAAAGGTCACCGAGGGTCTGGAGCAGGAGCTGAACAGATTGAAGTTCATATTACACAGTGTTAAACAGAAATGCAGAATAATTGCTTTTGCAAGCTTGCAAAGGATTAAACTGATTTAAATGGGATGAATCTAGCTGCAGCCCACTGCATCCGCTGTGTGACAGTAATTAATATGCAGATTAGAAAAAAAAGCCCGAAACCCAGACATTTACTCTGCACTAAGGCAACATCCTTCTTTTAAAACTTCAATAACATCTCAGGCTTTAGCACAACAGTGGGCAGATGTCTTCCAATGCACTAGGATATTAATGTACAGATGAATTAATTTTCCAGGCTTTTTTTTTTAATGCCAAACAACTTAATTTGAGACGATAAACTGAAGCTCTAGTTTCACACTACAAATTTAAAAAGTATTTAGGAAAACAATATTCAGCTTACTTACAAACATATATAATAAAGGTCATAAAATCATTGATTGGCTTGGGTTTGGAAGGGACCTTAAAGATCCCCCAGTTCCAACCTCCCCGCCATGGGCAGGGACAGCTTCCAGTAGACCAGGTTGCTCAGAGCCCCATCCAGCCTGACCTTGAACACATCCAGGGATGGGGCAGCCTCAGCTTCTCTGGGAAACCTGTGCCATGGCCTCATCACCCTCACAGGGAAGAATTTTTTCCGATCATCTAATCTAAACTCCCCATCTTTCAGCTCAAGGTCATCCTCCCTTGTCCTATCACCCTGTGCTCTTGTGGAAAGTCCCTCTCCAGCTTTCTTGTAGCACCTTTGGGAACCTGAACATGCTACAAGGTCTCCACAGAGCCTTCTCTTTTCCAGGCTGAACAATCCCAGTTCTCTGAGCCTGTCTTCACAGAAAAGGTGCTCCAGCTCACTGATCATCTCCGTGGATTTGCTCCAACAGGTCCATGAATGACAAAGAAGGATTACAAGAATAACTCAAGAGGATTGTGACTCCATTTGCACTCAGCAGACAACCTTATCATAGACAGCCTCATGAATTTTGTGTAGCCAGATGTAAGAGAGAGTTACAGCTAAGGAGAAATGCTTTATTAGGGGCTATGAATTTCTGCTAGGATGAGCTACATCTTACCGGTGAAAGTTTTAAACCGGTAAAAGTTTTACAACACCTGGATGTGCCTCTTTCTCTGGACTGACTTCTTCAATGCTCCCCTCCTGTCTGCAGCACTACAGCCCCAAGGGCTCTTGGCTCAGACACACCACAGCAGCCTGGCACCTTTGTGGGCCATCACCTGTCTGGAGGGCTGTTGCAATGCTCTGGTTTATGCAAATCAGACTTGAACTTTGGATGCTGAGAAACATTAGTGCAGCTTTTCAGCAAGTCCTGAGCAACTCTTCTGCTTCTGTTTTCACAGCAGTTTCATCTCCTGTTCCAGATATTGCGAGACTGCCCCAGCCACCTGCACGTGAGGAGTGCTCCCCACCCAGCTCCCACCTCCATCCCCATGCAGCTGGATGCTCATTTAGTGGCAATGAACTCCCAGCCACTGGCAGGGGAGAATTAGTTCTGTCATCTGCCTGCTGATGCTATATAATCTCTACATATGCACAGCTAATTTTGTTTTTAACCGTACTTGCTGTTCCTCTCAATCTCTAAAACCTCCTGAGAAGTGGTATAATCCCATTGGTTCCCATTTCCATGACACATGCTCCTAAGCACATTCAATTACTGCATGCATAATTGCCACCTCACATAGGCTCAATTATTAGTTTCTAAATCAGGTATTTAACTGACCCTTCTAAATCACTGGGAGGGTGATTTAAACACAAATTCACATACCCTTGTGGTGTCAGACTGAGTGAAATGGTTTGGGTTCGCAGTAAACCACACAGAATCCAAGCCTTAGTGCCTTCTGTTTTATAGGCAGGATATAGAACAAGCAAAATCCTCTAATACACAGAATCCTGTTACATTTCCGAGTATGTGGATAAGGCAAACTGCCTTGAACAGCGTGAGAAAAATGGACCAACCAAAGCATTCAGCATAACAAAGGAGCACCAAGGGATCTGAAAGCAGAGCGAGAGAGGCAAGGCATTCTTCTGAATATAGAGCACAAGGGGATGAGCATGAATGTCCAATTCAGATGGATCTGGGCTCCACTGGGAAATATGCAATTAAACAGCAATCTGGCTTCATGCTGAGCTGTGATGTGGGACATCCTGACATCCAGCCTAGGAACTTTACCGATGCCTCGCAACACTCTGTGCCCTCAAGTCTTTGTGAATCAACATTAGGCTACAAACTATGGTTTTGACTTTCTTCTCTCTTTCCACATCCTTGTTCACCAGCTGTTAGAGTTTGTACTTTATGCTTAAGACAAAACACTTTCTCTGCTTTTAGGTGTGGCCAGGAGGAAAGAAGTCCCAGTGGCTTCCCTATAGAAAATTATAAATACAGAATTTTGCTGCTAAACACATGAATATTGTTACTTCAAGACAGACGTCTGTCTGTTTTGCAGTACTACCAAAACAGACTTTTCAAGAATATCTCTTGTGTGTGGTTCTGCAGGCTGTGTTTATGATTGCCCTGGTGTCACACTGCTCCCTTGGCATCCACTAAGTCCACCATTAGGGGCTGGACAGCAGTTACATGACAGGATACTCTGATTTTAGGTATCTACAGTTCAAAGCTGGTCCTTGTGTAGATTCCCATGCTGAAAATATCAACCAAAACCACAACTGCTTGAAAAACAGCGTAACTGAAATCATGCTGCCATCACTCAGCCAGCATCTGTCCTTTTGTGCTTCCGCTCACCTGCCAAGGAAATATCAGTTTCTAGAATTTCTAGAACTTCCTTTTTTTTTCAAGAGGAAAGACAAACACAAGGCTACACAGCTTCTCTTGGCTCTGCCACAGATTTACAGCTACCCCCTACTCCGACTCTGCATTTACACACATGAAAACACCCTGTATTTTAGGAACTCATATCAATCCCACCTACTTGGAGGTCAGAGTAAGACCTTTGGGGCAAGGATTTTTGTTGAGATTTTACAGCACCTACTACAACCACTGAATAAATTCTGAATTCTATTACAAACTAATAGTAAAATAAAAAGGCCTATATTAACTCCAGAATATGACATAGTAAAATACTTCCTTTTTTAGTAGTTATTGTCAGAACTTGTGTTACACTTGGCTTTCTTCTGTAACAGTTTTTAAGGTGATGGTTAAAACAACAAACTAAACCAACTAAACAAAAAAACCCCAAACCAAACCAACAAGAAACCAAACCAAACCAAACTAAACCAATGAAAAACCCCACAAATCCTCAAAATTCTAATAATCTTTACTCATAGTGCATCCTTCATCCTCCTTAGTATAAAATGCCATGGAATGGATTCCATGCTGAGTCCCTGTTCTAAGTAAGACTAAATAAATATTAGGCTCACTCAAGTAACAGCAATTTTACACGAAGGTCTAAGGTTACCTGCTTTCCTTGTTTTCCTCACTTCAGATGAGGCTGTGGAGGGGCTCTGTAGTTAAGAGCACCACATGGAAAGCTGGAAGTTCTGTTGCAGCTTCAGGTGAAGTAAAACAAAAATAACATTAGACTAATCCCCAAAAAGCATAACACGAGCATTGTGGCAGTCCCTTTATTTTCTGCTAAATTACACAGAAATTTACATTTTCTATCAGCTTGTTGTTTTGGTTTTTTTTTTTTCATTCTGACCCAGGAAAATTAAAGCATAAGAGTGGCTAAAGTACACCATCTACAGCTTTGTCCACGTTTTCAGTTCAGACACACCTTAAGAGGCATAGAGAGAACTACAAACGGCCACATTTTCAGTGCAGATGCATTATGTTAGCAAGGACCTTTTGCCAGAAAAAAAAAATCTATTCAGGCAAGTAGGAGAAGAATTTATTCTAAATAAAGATATTCAAGTAATACAAAATTAAAACATAGACTCAGGATAGTCCCAGCATTAGCCATACCTGTGTAAGGAGTTTTATCCTTCCACCATTGTGTTCTTTTCCAAAGCCATAAATTCCATCTTGGTTGACATCAGTAAAGTCTCCAAAATGCTCATGAACAGCTGCCTCCTTGAGCTTGCCCAAGAGCTCTCTGAGCAGAAGGCTTAGGTGAAATTCCCCAATGTGCTTCAAGGGAAGTGTAAGGGATTAAGTTAATGTTCCCGTCCCTTGGGATATAATAGGAAGCTCCTACATGACCTCTTGTTCTGGTTTGACCCTGGCTGGACACCAGGTGCCCCCCCAAAGCTGTTCTGTCACTTCACCTCCTAGCTGGACAGGGGAGAGAAAATATAATGAAAGGTCATTGAGTTGAAATAAAGTTAGGGAGAGATCACTCACCAGTTACTATCACAGGTAGAACCGATCCAGCTTGGGGAAATTAATTGAATTTATTACCAATCAAATCAGAGTAGGGTAATGAGAAGTAAAACAAACCTTAAAAACACCTTCCCCACCACCTCACCCTCCTTGCTACCTCCTCAGGGTGCAGGAGGACAGGGAATAGGGGCTGAGGTCGATTCATCACACGTTGTTTTTTCTCTGCTGCTGCTTCCTTCTCCAGCAGAGCTCCAGCACAGGGTCCCTCCCACAGGAACGTCCTCCATGGACTTCTGCAACCTGAGTCCCACCAATGCAGCTCTGCACAGATTGCTCCAGCCTGGGCTCCTCTCTGCACAGGGACACAGGTCCTGCCAGGACCCTAGACCCTGCTAAGCATGGGCTTTCCTTGAGGTCACAGCTTCCTCTGGCCACCTCCCTGCTCTGGTGTGGGGTCCTGCAGGGGCTGCAGGTGGATCTCTGCTCCCCCATGGACCTCCATGGGCTGCAGGGCACAGCTGCCTCACCCTAGGCTGCACCAGAGGAATCTCAGCTCCAGCTCCTGGAGTACCTCCTTCTTCTGACCTTGGTGCCTGCAGAGAGGTTGCTCTTACATATTCTCACTCTTCCTGCCTGCAATTACTTCTGCACAATGACTTTTTCCCCCCCCTCTTAAATATGTTACCCCAGAGGAGTTACCACCATCACTGCTGGGCTCAGCCTTGGCCAGTGGCAGGTCCATCTTGGAGCTGGCTGGCACTGGCTCTGTCAGATATGGGAAGAAGATTCTGGCAGCTTCTCACAGAAGCCAAATTGTAGCCCCACTGCCACCAAAACCTGGCCATGCAAACCCAACACACCTGTTCTGCTGCCAAAGCTATTGAGTCAGCGCTGGCAAATGGAGAGAGCAGCTCCTGGGGATCACACAGTCCTGATGAACACTCCTGGGTTCAAAACTAGACATTTCTCTAGCACTTCAGTAAATAATTTTTGTAGCTTCAAGTGTGCTGACCTCACAAAACAGCACAGTTGTGCCATGAGAACTTGTAAGTACTACAATTGGTAGTAAAAAGCTCTTGTGCTGTGGCACCACCCAGGAGTCCAAGTCAACATCCAAAGCATGGGAATCACCTGAACAGAAATGGAAAACATCTCTGGGTGAGCGGGACTGCACTCTAAACAGAAAAGGCTTCACATGCAGCTCATTTAATGTTGGTAAATGCAACCTGAATAGCTAAACCCAAACTCTAAACAGAATGTCACTGTCTAGGCAAACGCTGTGGCAAGCAAAGGGTGGTTGTTTCTGCTGGAGAAACTGATTGGCTTTTGACCAAGGGGTAAGAGGTACGCTCAAAGCAACTCCATAGAGATTTTCTAATTTGGACCTTTTTTATCATATCTTGGATTTGAACTCTCTCTCTCATTCAGTCACCATTAGATGAAAGCAATATTTGAGTAATACTGTCTGAACATGGATTTGAACAAGCTATCCATCCCTAAAAGGTTCTGTGCTCTGCTTTTAATACCCGAAGCCTGTTCAGCTCTCAGCTCCCAGAAAGTATTTTCACTCCTAATGGCAGTAGCAAAATAAATGCTATAAAGGCTAATCAAAAAGGGGAACCATTTCCAGAACAAAGTGTAAAAACATTGACTGGCTCTGCAATCCACTGTGATATTTTGTCCCTTATTTCACTGCGAGCCCGTAAAGAATATTACCAATGTGGAGCTCCTGTGGTCTCATTCTCATATATCTTTATGTGTTCCTGTAAAACACACTTGCAGTGTGTTTCATTTGGGTGCACAACACAAAATGATCCCTTATTTTTCGGAAGATAACATTCCTTGAACTGAAGAAAAACCCATTACAAGGCTTGCTGTATAAATTCCCATTGTTTGTTTTCATTCAAAGACAGTGAAGACTTTTGATCCCTTTTAATTTACCTAGGCTGATAGTAATTTCCACTTTTCAGGAAAATTTGCAACATCTCAAAAACCAGGAAGAGCTCTGTGCAACGTATTGGCTGTGATTTCTCTCTTTATCCCCCTTTAACAAACAAGCCTGTAAAAAATACTTTCATAGTGAATAAAAAGGTCATTTATAGTGTTGTCAGAGACATTTATTTTGTTTTTCTACTTTACTGGCAGCCACTACTCACTTCAAGCCTTCACTGAACTTTTTATGAAGAATATGTGACGTAAGAATATGTAAGTGATGATTTTGCTCTTATTTAACATCCCATCAGTGCCCATCCCATCAATTCCTTCAGAGTGAGCTCTGACAAGCATCCTTGTTAGGTGTGGTTCTGAATATAAAAAAGATCTTTTGTCACTTTGTTCTCTTTTGCTGTCATTAAATGCCCAGAAATCTGAGGTGCAAGAGAAACCTTTGAGGTCAGCTGCCCTGTTTGTTCCACCAGACCTATTCCTAACGTCTGGCTGGATTTTACTCAGTGCAAAAACAGAGCAACCAAGAGGAGCTTCTGCTGCTTTAGGTACTACCTTCTAAGCTAACTAACATGTAACAGATCTCCCCAACAGTATGTTAATTCTGCTATTTGGCCTAATACTTCTTTTCCTTGATGACGATTTCATCATGGCATGGTTTTGTTTCACACTAAGCTCTGGTCCTTCCCCTCTGGTGAAATCCTTAAACACTGCTGATCAGGGTACACACAGGCACTTCAGGGAATCCCAGAATGGGTCAGGTTGGAAAGGACCACTTTGGGTCACCTGGTCCAACCTCCCTGCTCCAGCAGGGTCATCCCAGAGCACAGGGCATGGAATTGTGACCAGACTTGGTATCAATCACAAACAGAGAATTTTTGTCCATTAGTATTTATCAAAAGAGAAACATGCTGGTTTCCTTTCTCTGCTCCAACCATTTTGAAGTTTGACGGGGTGGGGAACACCATGGACTTGAACAGAGTATTTTATTAGGCAGATATGAGAGCTCTGCAATTTGCACTGTCCTTTGAAATGCGTGGCACTGTTTTTAATCACTGAAAGCACAGTACAGGCAAGTTGAGAACAGGAACACATGAAAGATCACCTTAATCAATTAATTGGTGGAACTATGGCAGGGATGGATATGATACTGCATATTTATGTCCTAATAGCAAGTTTGATCCTCTCAGGATGAGCTAAAAAACATCTCTGTGACTGAGTGAACACGAAAGTCTTCCCAGATTAAAAGTTGCCCTCATTTCAAGGAAGAAAAAAACCAAATGGAGTAGTGCTGCTATTGATGGAAATAATGTCTGCTGTGATGGAAAAGCTGGAAATGCAAATTGAGAAGCTGTCAAGCCACGTGCAGCGCCACTCAGTAACCTCACTGTCATTGTATTACAAAAGGGAACGGAACATCTTGAGTTCAGCACATTATGAGCAAAGACTGCAGGATTAGCATTACCTAAACAAGCCACACTTTCGTTAATGATGCCAACTGCAAATGAGCTCATGTCACTCCCTGTTCAAACTTTCAGATACAGTTCAAACGTATCTACAAATAGCAAAAATTGTAATCTGGAGTACAGATATCCAACCATAAACCACAACCCCAAATATAACAATCTATAAACTAGGACTTTGTGCACACCATCTGTTTCACTCAGCTCTGCTCTGTAAGTGCTGATAGCAGTCATCCTTATTAACAGATCAAAAGAATTACAAAATAAAAATTAATATTATTTTTATTCAATACTAGTAGCAGAGTCCTCAGCAGAATCTCGCTGCTCTGCTCTTACATAAATACAACTCTATGTGTAAGCAAGACAAGACAGGCTTGCAGTCTTTTAGGGCATAAGATGGGTTGATAACTCTACCTCCATAAAAGATCAGGTGGGACTTGGGAAAGAAGTTCTCCCTGAGTGGTCATTCCCAAACATTCAGTATGCTTCTATCCCAAGAGTTTGATTTTCACAAGGGTCAGAAAGGTAAAACTTCCTCACTGGGTAAACTTTCACATTTCCATTGACACTTCACTGTAGCTTCTGTGATCAGGCTCCTCCACAGGCAGGAGTGAAGAGTTCAAGCCAAAAATCAAGTCCTGATCATGCAAGTTGAACACGGCTCCAAAAGATTCCCTCACATGCCAGATTTTCTGCCCACTCAGATCTTAAATCATTTGAACAATTGAATATCTTGCAATATGATTTCTGCTACTTTCTTCCTCTCCCTACTAACAGTGCTAACAGTTCTGCTCATTCTTGAGATGCTCAGGCTTTTCTTATGTGTTTTGGGTTTGGCTTGTTTTTTTTTACATTTGTAAAGCACATGTCCATATTGTGAGCAAATTTATTGGAATGTGAAACCATTTTCCTTTACTAATATTGAATGGATGTAGTTCATATTCTATACAGCAGTGCTAAGATGCTGCGTGGACTAAGAAATGTGTAACTTTAGGAGAATTAAAAATATTAAAATGTTTTGAAAATCTGAATTGCATCAATGTCACTTCTGTAATTTTGTTGGAAAACATACCATTAAAAGCAACAACAATTTCTGCTGCTTAGGTCATGGTAGAGCTGGGGAAAAAAAGACCTGAATTGAAAAGTATTTTAAAAATAATAATTTTAAAAAAGGAAGCAGAAAATTCATGTAAGTGTTTATGATTTAGTATAGGAAAATGTGGTATAACTCATCAATTATAAATCAAGCCTTAAATTACACAGGTACGTATGGCTGTGATATACTGGAATTAAAAAACAAAACCCCAAAACTCTTTGTCCAAAGACAGCCACACCTCTTCCAGACTGAAGTATTCAGTCTATTTGAAACAATGTACTTAAGAATTTTTGACTGAGGCAAAGAAAAATACTTTTCTGTCCCCTTCCCAGAGAGGTTTCACACTAAGTTCACCACTGCTACCACACGTGATCATGATGCTCTTCCAAATGGCTTTAACAGCAAATGGGCTGTTTCAATAAACTCTAAGTTTCTGAGATACATTTGATGCATCAGTTTCTGTCATGTTACAAATATTATTACACATTTCACTTCTTGCCAAGTTTACTGAACGTACACAGAATCAACCCTGACACTTGTGACCAGCTCCAGTCAGCTGGAAAATGGCAACAAAATGGCAACAAGGTCTCCACCCTACAAACTTAACATCCCTCGGGCTTCTGGTGCACTGTCAAGATGAAACCAGAGGGAACGAAGCTGCCACCAAAGTCAAACAATTCTCAGCTCTTTTCCATTAACAAATTTAAATTCCCCATTGCCACAGCTAAGGGAGAAACTGCCACTAAAGGTTTGCCCTCTGATTTTGTCCACCATCAAAAGAACCCAGCAGACTCAGAAGAGGCAGACAACCAACTCTCTGCATTACATCCACTTAGTTAAAAGCTTTTTTCCACTTTTTTTTCCAGAACACCCATAAATAAGTTCAATCACACAGAAAGGTCTGCCTGGATTTCATGGTGGTACTTTCTTGATTACAGGCTACTAACTGGAGGAATAATTTGTCAGAGTCAATGCACACCAGCATTTTTTAATTAGCTGTGAAAGGGAAGCCAATACTTAAGAAATTAGAGCATTAGAAGAAAACACGACAATTTTGTTATTTATTAATGATTTTTATAGCTCAAATTTAAAAATATTAAACCAGAAACAATTCAAGATTCATGAAGAAAAATCTGGAACTATATACATGCATAATTAAGAATATCTTGATTCTTGTCAATATTTACTTAAGCTTTTTGTACAAATTTTTTCACAGTCATATTTACAAGCATGTCTGTTTAAAACATATGAACATACATCTCTTATAGAATTTACAAATCTTTTGAATATATTTTTTTTCTTAAAAACAAAAGAATATTTCCTTGATTTGACAGTTTTGGTTTCACCTTATGATACTGGACAGGTATTTTATTCAGAGGGATGGAAACAGTTACCATTATTCAAATAGCTAAATAACAGTCATCCTACTGATACCCAGAATTATCCCATATGGCTTTAAATACCTCCCAAACTCAAAGGATCATCTCACAGTCCATCTGTGGTGTGTTTCTAATTAAATCTCAAGCCTTTGTTTGGGTTAGATCCACAACTCAGCAGACAATTTCTAAGCATGTATGCAGAGCTAGGAGGCCCTTTCAATTATAGAAAAAACAACTTTGCTTCCAGCCAAGTCAAGAATATATGAAGTATGTATAAAATGGGATGTATGGGCTTTTCCAGACACTGTAGCTATCTTTATAGATGTTTTTTATCATGGGATACCACAGTCTTGAACAGACAATATTTGTGCAGATTTACAGGAAGCAAGTGAGAGATCTTCTAAGAAGAGGAAGAACACTTTATCCTCAAAAGCATTTTCTACAAAACAAAAGTCTGAGAAGGCTTTGCACATAATAAATTTAAGTTACTGATACAATCCAACCAGTTAGATCACTTCACAAATTAATTGAAAATCCATCAGCTTGCTTGCTTTTGGTTGGGACAAAAAAACCCCAGACCTCTGGCTTTGGCAAATCAAGAAGTCACCTCCTTTGAGCATTGTTCTCTAGAGCTCCTGCACTGATTCTTCCACGGTTTGCTCCTCCACAGGCTGCACAGCCTCCTGAACATAAACAATGAATTCTGAAGCCTCTCCACCCTGGGTATAGACAGTCACAGTCTCGATGCCCTCCACCTCATCTGAGGACACCACCAGGTGATGCTGCTCCGACAGCTCCACCGAGGCCTGCTGCAGCGTCTCCTGGATCATCAGCGTGTGGTTGGCTGCCTGCTCCTCTTCCTTCACCTGAGGAGACATTGAAGAGCTTACAGAAATTCCGCCTTCCCAATAAGTACCCGGCATTGTGATGATTAATGGAAATACAGCACACAAATTAGCAATCACGGAGTTTTGAAAGAAAATGTCAGTTCGACAGAAAATACAAGCACTTTTGATTAATGAGTGTGTAGCTAGGCAGAATACTGAAAGCAGCAGCACAGCATCTCAGTTCTGTGCACAGAGAGCTGCAAAGTTTCAGGAACATTGGTCTTTGGAGACAGCTTTAATCTCTCAGCAGTCACTTATTCAAAACTGCTCTTATTTAAATAAATCTGAACTCACACAATTCCTCTAGTATCACTGAGATGAGAATCCATCCAAAACCATGTAAAAAACCATCTACTGTACCCATGTCTTTCTTTTTTTCCCTAATCAATGACTGCTCATAGAAATGCAAATTTCATTGTAAACCTTAAGGGGTTTTATTAGAAAAATGTGAAATATAAATATTACTGAAATAGATTCCTAAAGCCTACTGTTTGTGAGGCAGCAATGTTCACATCATTGAAAGGAGAGTGACAGAAATAAGTGAAAATAAAAGATTTTTTACTAAACACTTTGCTTCTTGTCAAAATTTAAAAAAGCAACACAATCTGGTGTTGAATTCAAAATTCACACAGGTGCCTGTCAATTATTGAAACACAGTATGTACTAGAATTCAAAACCAAATCTTAACCCTCTACCAGACTCATATAAAATTCCTATGCAAAGTACTCCAGGCAAGTATAAATAAATCAGAAAACTGTAAGTCATGTGGAAGAAATTAATTCTCTCAAGTGTTAGTGATAAAATAATCTACTTTTAAGGAGAGAATGGAACAGCAATTTTTCAGTATGCAAGACATATGCAAAGGCATTTGTTAGTGGAAGGTGTCCCTGCCCACGGCAGGAAGGTTGGAATGAGGTGATCTTTAAGGTCCTTTCCAATCCAAACCATTCTGTTTGCTGGAGCTCAGCGTGCTCTCGCAGCACTGAACTCTTAAGTGATCTTAAAAAGAAGAGGTCAGACATGGTAGATTCTACAAAGTGTGGAATCTAAATTACAGAAGTTAGAAAGGGCTAATTTTTTATTTAGAAGCTGGCTCAAAAGTAAACAGCAGTAACTCAATCAAATTCAAGTAACTATAATTAAGATCATTAATGTTGTTTAAGAGGAGAGTGGGAACAGGAGGGAAGAACTACAGCGAAGATTCCAAGGATATGTCTGGTCCCTTAGAGACCAGCAAGGAGAAGAATAAGCCCTGTATGTTTGTTTTCCTGATGCTCTTTTCTCACTTAATTTTTTTTCCCTAAGCAACCATTCCCTTTGTTATATACTGACTTGGCTTCTGACTTTTCCATTTTGTGTTTAAAATACCTGTCAGAAGATTTCAGAGATGCACAAGCCCCTTAGGACTTCACAGCACTTTGAACTTTCATTCAATTAATAAGGCTATAGAAAGCTTTTTCTTGAACAAGTATGGCCAGGCGTTAAATTATTCAGAAGGCCCCAAGTCAGTATGGCTGTAACATACTGACGAAATGTATGTGGATTTTATCTGGTGAAAGATTTAACATCTACAGGGAATCTGGCCATTGTCATTGACTTTAATGCAACAGCACATTCATACCCACTGATGCTCACTCTGGCTTTGTTGCACAGAATTCAGGTTATAGGGATAAAAATACAGGAATGGAATGAAGTCCTTTTCACATTCTGTTTCTTTTACCAAACACATCTGAATGTTTTACTTGAAATATAGTTTAAACAGCTCCTGCTGAAGTTCAAGCTCAACACCCTACACAAGCAGGTGATGCTGGATGTTTTTCTTGACAGTAGAATTTGCAACCACTGTCAGAAAGAACAATTTATGTTGTCTCAAAATACAGGTATCATAGAATCAACGAGTCATAGACTCATAGAATGGTTTGGGCAGACAGGGAACTTGGAGATGATCTAGTTCCAACCCCTCTGCCATGGGCAGGGACATGTTCCACTAGACTCATCCAGCCTGGCCTCAAACACTCTCCCAGGGCTGGGGCATCCACAACTTCTCTGGGCAATCTGTTCCCATGTCTCACTACCCTGTGAGTAAAGAATTTCTTCCTAACATCTAACCTAAGCCTCTCCTCTTTGAGTTTATAAATGACCTCCCTCATCCTTTCCCTATCTGACCATGTCACAAGTCACACTCTCTCTTTTTATAAGCCCCTTTCACCAACATACCCCTCACTAACGGAAGCTTGAGCCTCTCTTTGAAAAGCAAGGACCTAAATAATGGAAAAAACCCATTGCACTGTTAACTTGTTTCTCTTGCTGCTCCTAATGCACCCTTTTAAAATTTTTTAATAGTTAAAGAAACCCTAAATCCTACTGAGAGCAACAGAGCTTTAGTGAATTCATACACTGAAGTCCCTTTTCATAACTGTCCTCTCCTCTTTCCTGAGGGTACCAGCTCCACTGTCAGCTCCTGTGTGGAAGTTAGGGACATACACAAGATCTACTAATGAATATTGCAACAGGCCAGGAAAAGTCTAATCACCATCGAATTCAGATAGGAAGCTGCAGTTAAGAATGTTAGATAATTAGAATCTCACAGCTTGTTATGAATCAGCTCACAATTACAGCCCTTGATGCTAGAGATGCTCAAACAAATACAGAAATAGGGGTGTCTAAATTGTGGCCCTATAATTATGCAATATACACTAATCCCTCATTTTAGTGCACTACACATAACCCTCTGACAACATGCCTCAGGCCAGAAAAATTACACTACATTTGCTAAGAGCTGCAAGAATGCACAACACAGTATGAGATGGATCTCACTGTTGTCACTCCAAATCAAAACCCATAAATAATTTTAAATATAGTTTTGTGAATGTACATAAATAATGAAGAGAGGAAAATAAATAAAGCACAGTTGACAGGAAATGGAATGAAAGCAGAATCTCATTCAATTCAATAGCAGCAATCTAACACTTATTCAGTTTTATATGCTTTTGAAATGAAAATGGCCAATAAAGAAAGTAAATTTAACCTCCCCACCTGACTTTATCGGTGTGGGTTTATTACCCTTGTCATGCAGGGTAAAGAAAACGAATGCCTTTATTTCCAGTGTTTCTAGCTTCCAGTATCTTTTTTGGACAGCTATCTGTAATCCTTTTAGTTTGACAAATCACCACATTATTTGGGATATTTACATTTCAAATCAGTTCAATGTTTACATGCTTCTGCTTGGTTCCTATTAGATTGTCCCATAGGGAATAATCTCAAAATGTTAATTTACATCCCTCAAATTGATGAGACAGTGGGACAGCTGCCATCTGAATGAACAAAGTCACTACACTCAATTCTCTTTATTGGCTTCTGAAATCTTTTGAAGAGTAGCATCCAAGACCTCTTTTCTGTTTGAGAGTCAGCTGAAAAGCATCCGTCTGCTTATCCTTCGTTAGAGCTGAAGCCACACACAGCTGGCATATTAAATCAAGTCAATACCTGCATAAATATTCTTTATTAACTAAATCTGTCTCTCGCAAAAGCCAATGGGACTTTCACCACCATGTTTTCATAAGCAGCTCAACATCTCTTAATTCCAAATGTTCTTAATTTACATATCCAAGACCCATCCAAATACATGGAAGCATTCATTACAAATGGGTCTCTCTTAGAGGAACCTCTTCCTCTCAAAACAAGAAAGTCTTTTTAAATTTGAAATAAATGAATTCAAGCCATTAAGGAAAATATACTTCTTGCCTTTCCTGAAAAGGAGTGAAAAAAAAAATATTTGCAGTAAGATGCTAAAGCCTTTTCCTTACTCTAGAGCTCATCCTGTGAAATACTGTAATATCTTCAATTTTATTTGAAGTCAGCAGGAGTTGCAGGTCCATTGTGCTTAAAACAGTTTTGCTGGGCCTGTCACCAAATCCTCAGTCAAATCTCTCTCCTGACTTCAGACTGAATGCTGCCTTTCAGTTTACCATGAAGCAGAAAAGTTAAACAGAGAGATCTTTCAGATTTTCAAAACCTTACACTAGGCTGCAGATGCTCCTATTAATATCATCAACATCAGTAAGAAAATATACAAAATATCTGCATAAAGGATTAAAATGAAAGCATCTTAGATCACAAAGAGCACCTGGATATGTGATGTGTCAGCTTACATTGGTGCCTACAAGTTTTGTTCAGCATCATTTGAATAATTTCAACTCTTTCTCAGTTCTGGTTTACATACAGTTATATTGTGTGAAAAAGACACGCAGAAAACACTGTAATTTGATCATTTGAATCTCTATAATGAGCTACAAAACAAAGACAATCTGGTGCACAATGGTTTGGGAATAATATGAGGCTCGAGTATGAAAGACTTGCTTTGCATAAAATAAAAACAGCGAGCAGACAAACAAATCTTCATACTGGTGATGCAGATTTTAAAAAAGTTTTAGCAACTGGCTGGTTGAATATATCCTGACAGAGGGACTGTGACTGGACATGGCACTCATCTGGCAAAATGCTGGATCACCCCACTTCCTTTTGAGGCAGAATGGCAACACTGCCATTGTTGTAGGAGCTCTAACAGGACAGCAATCTCGACACGAGATTTTATCTGTACACTACAGCGATGAGGAGAACTCCTCAAAGGCTGAGGAAAGAGGGCCTCAGCCCCATTTAAAACTTTCCATTGCTGTTACTGTCACAGGAAGCATCAAATTGCTCAGTGTCCTAAAACAACCAGAAAATTGACAACATATTTATAACTCCATAGACTGGCAAATTTTCTAGATTAACACCAGCACCCATCATCACGTCAGGACCAATCCAAGCCAGACTGAAATACAAGGTGTGTTGCTGAAGTACCATGTTCAGTAGCCTCTGATGTGACAGCCATGCTAATATTAGGTATTTACTTTTGAAGATGTGCTACACAATAAAATTCTTTTCTGTGATCTGCTTTGAGCTGATGTATAATCTTTGCTCTGCCTTCCTACTGCTGTCACTTTGAAGAAAGTGATTTACCATAGTAGGATTTTACTGGAGCCTCAAGAGATCACAGAATAAAAGGATGAAAGGAACTAAAACAAGGGGTGAAACACATGGAAATCCAGTGTTTTCTGGTTATCTTCTCATAAAGATCCATTTAGTTACTGTAACAGTTGATATACTTATTCTCCAGAACGCATTATGTCTAGGTTAAAAATAGGTTACTATGCTTTTCAGGAATAGATTTAATCCTTCACTTCAGCCTACAGAAGTAGTAAAAACATCTGTCCTGTCTCATCTTTCTGAGTGGAAGGAAAAGAGAGGGAATTCAGCAGCCAACTACTGCTCTTTATTGTTAATATTAATGAAGTGCTTTGGATCAGGACCTGGATGGTATCAGCTATGCTACATGAAAAGAGTAGTTCATGCCCCAAAAGCCCTATAATTTTTAGTACAATTTCAGTATAGTTTCAGTATAAAACATGAGACAGTAAGCACAGAAAAAGGGTGGTGAGAGAGAAAAACATAAATGAGACAGTGGTAGCTCTGTGTGACAGCCATTAGTATCAATATACAACAGTCTATCCACAGATAATTACTATCATCATATTTTTGACAAGTAATTGAGAGAAGACAATGAGGTACAAATTGCTCCTCATTAAAAATCCACATAACTAAGCACAATATGGAAGAAGGCATTGAGAAACTTGTTTGAAAAAAGCTATGAGCATTTAAATCTTCATGGACTGAGCAAAGGTAGGAGCCAAAATCTTTACGGCTAATGAGAAATGGGACTCTCAGTCGGAAAAGAGTGAAAAAAAAAAAACTGTGGAAAGGAAAACAAGATTTTGTTTGATGTGGCAAAAAAAGGAACACCAAGTAAACAGGATAAGAAAGGGTGATGCCAAGGAGAGGAGAGAAAGTAATCTTGGGAGTTTTTTTCTGAAAGAATACAAGAGACAAAACATAAACTGTGAATGTCAGAAAAAAGATTATCAGAGTTAACTGTAGCATAAAGTAACGATGGCTTGGACAACCACTGTAGCTAAAAGGTTGAAATGAGAAACCATATAGGAGTCATCATCCAGAACAAATTGGCACCATTTAGGCATTCACCTGCAGGCAAGGCCCAAGAATGTTCCTGAGGAGGACATCAGCTCTCTGGCTTGAACAATAGGGAAGACAACCCACTGGGTTGAAAAATAAAGTGGACTACTGATGAACAGTGGTGCAGAAAGGCTGATATAATCACCTTAGTGATTAATAATAATAATAATGACTAGTGATTAATAAACTTCTCAGCCATCTTCAGAGTGAGCTCAAAGGGATGGCTCTAGAGCACAAAAAGCCAGTACAGTATCACAGGCTTAAAAATAGCAAATTACCAGCAAATTTTTTCATCACTATCTAAATGAAAAAAAAAAAACCCCAAACTGAAAAGCAGATAACATGCAACCAAATTCAACTGGTTACTATAGTGCATACCAGTGTAAAAATTTGGTTTGGAATGCAAAATTCTACTGCTCTGGTTCAGTAATTTGATGCAAAAAGAAAAACTTGTATCTGGACAAAGAACCATACATCAAAGAGATCTGATACAAATAATAAACTGCTTTTATGAAAAATAAATGAATTAAACAAGAAAGTATCTTGCTACCATTACACATTCCTGCTAACAAACACTGGAAATGGAAGAACAACAACTCAAAGGTAAACAGAGCAAGAAGGGGAAACACTTCTGATGTTCTGGTCAGTGCAGTGAGAGATTCAGGAGCTAAGCTTTAAAGCATACTCTTCATATATTGTGAAACCAAGAGTATGCACTTTGAATATTGTTTACCTGGAAAGTACCTTACAGCACTACAGACTGAAAGAGCCTCCTCTGCAAAAAATAAGGTATCAGGGGTACTCATTTCTGAGGGTAATGTTTCCTCACAAGAAACTCAGTTTAACTTGAAACAAACTTTTTATGGAACAATTAATATCCTCATTTGATGTACATTCTACCTCAAAGAAACAACTAAATATTAAGGGATTTTCTAGATAAACACTATCTCTGTTCTAGTTAACACACAGATTTTGTGTGAGAAGCAAGTCTTTGAACACAGGCCTGCGGAGACTGTAAATTGAGGGCATCTGCAATACTGGCCTGACTGCTCATCCTCCAATCCTGCCTTATGTTTGGCATGTGAGCCAGGAAAACAGCCCACCCCTATAAACAATGGACTGAACAGCCTCTTCTAGCAAAATAAACAGAAAACCAAATGAATCAATCTCCACCCTACGGCACAAGGGCAAAAGTACATCTGTAACAGCACACAGAGTTGAATGTGCAGAAAGGGAAGTGTCTTGTTTTACCCTTCCAGTCCCTCCACCTTCCTAGGTGCTGTTCCTACAAAACTCCTTTCTCCCCAGTCTCTTGCCTATATTTACCATCCACTATGAAGAGTGTTTCCTGGCTTTTCTAAGCATTTATTAGCCTCTTTCCTAGTTATTCTTCAAACTTAGCACTCTTTCCTCTCTCCTTTTCCCCACCTTGTTACTTTTTTGCTATTTAAGCAGAGCAGAACAACTCCAATGCCATGCTATGAAGAAATATCTTCATTAGCTGTTTTACAAAGAGATCCAGACTGGATCCCTAGAACTGAACAAGGATGGACTTCTCCTGCCCATGCTGTGATCAAAGCTTTTTTTTTGCCAGTCTCTGATCATATTGGTAAAACTTCACTATATTAACTTTTTATTTCTCAGGCATTTGGTGTATATGACATTCCTTAGAAGTTGTGTATTTTCAGAGCTCACACAACTGGATTTATACCAAATTAGAAAAAATTTAACTTTGATAACAGATTAGTATAGTGACTCACAGGCAAGAATAACATAAAATCATTTCAGGCTCTAGCGACAACTTTGGAAAGGTCCCATACACGTGACACTAAGAGAGCCAACAATGATTCCTATTTACCAAGCATAATACAAGCTAAGCAGGGTTAACTTCGCATTTTTGGGGTTTAAAATCTTAAGTTGAATCCCAGTTCTGGCTGGAATTGGTTACTGCTATGTTGTCAAAGCCTTTTCTTTATATAATCATTCGTATAAACAAGAAATATGAAGTTTCCTAAGTCAGAACTGAAATTTTGTTCTCAACATGCAATTCAGGAGCTGTGAAGAGACAATCTGATCTTGATTTCACCTCCATTATAATGTGTATATAAACTTATAATTTAGGATGCTTGAAGTAAGACTACAAGTAGAACAATAATTTTATAAAATAATCCCTCAAACCCCTCAAAATGGTATCCTTTATGTCCTGTGACTTAGTAGAAAACAATTTTAAAATTTTATCAGTTATGCCTAATTAATACACCAGATATCTTCCAGGATGCTGAAGAGGACTTAGGGATAAAGACAGAGTTTATTTCTGCAGGCAAAATTCTTGCATTAACCTGAAGCTCTACAAGCACAGCCCACTGAAGGTATGTGAGCACACAGGTTAGGGAAGTGCTAAGGCATGAGGATGGCAGCATTACTGACAGATACAGCTGGATTCATACATGATTTTAAGGATTAAGTGTAAATGGCACTTTTATGAGTGAAAAGTAAGGACAAGGACAGCAGTGGGAGAAAGAAATTTCCAGGGAGAAAAGAGGAGACAAAGAAAGGAACACTATAGTTTAACATTTACAGCAAAAAAAAAAAAAATCCTTTAAAAACATACTAGTAATCTAGAATTTAAAAGAAATTGCTTGGTGCAAATAGAGAAATATGAAGGCAGCTTGCAAGGGCTAGCTAAAAATGAGATATGAAAGCAAGAACTGATATAAAAAATGGATAATGCATGTCCTTAGAGAAAAAGAAAAAAAACCAAACAGCATAAAAATCAGGACAACTACAATAAATGTTGTTAAGGGAAAAAAAACGGACCCAAACTGCTAAGCAAGGACTCAGTAAGGCCATTAAAGAACAGGAGTGGAAATTCAGTGACAGATGATGTCGATATATTGCTGACATGCTGAATTAATTCTTTTTCTCAAAATCCACAAGAGAAGCTGAAGGTCACAGAAGAACGTGTGGAATACATTTTCCAGTAGGAAAGTGAAATATGAACATGTCTAAAGGTCACTTCAAGGTTAATAATTAGGAACCTATGACAATTAAAACTTGACCAAGTCATAGGTACAAATGAAGGATATCCCACTGAAAGCAACTCAGTACTGAAGAAAAAATCCAACAGTTTCTAATAGGGGAGGATTAAAGTCAAGTTAATAACATTTAAAGACTTCTTTCCTCAGATTAAAAATGGATGTGCCTGTAACTCTGGAGCAATTTTCTGGTGGGAAGACAAGAGCTGGAAAGTCACTACAGCCGTATAACAGATAGGACTGCGATAAAACACTGATTTCTACACAAAATTAAAAGAAGAAAAAAAGGAGAAAAATTAAAAGAAAAATTTTAGAAAGGTAAAAGCTCTTCTATATTAAAAGACTCTAAAGGGAGGGGAAAAGAGGGCATAAAAAGAAAAGCAGCGAAGAGATTCTGTGCTCTGAGAATTCAATATTTCCTTTGATATAGGACTGGGGCTTGTAAGAGTTTGGTATCAGACCAGTGAGAGTCACTGATATATACAAGCAAAAAGAAGTAACTAAAGCTTAGCAGTCTTCAGATTCAAAAGGCTAGAAATATGGATTTAAAAGTGAAGAAGAAAACTAATTTGGAATATAAATATTTACTTAGAAAAAGCTACCAGTAAATTCAGAAGGTCCAACAAGGAAGTTAATAGATTTTATGATGACTCAGACATTGATCGGAGTTAACTCCTGTATATTTAAAGTTTAACATTCAGATATCAAAACATTCTCTTGGCAGCTCTACTTCAGCAGCCACTTTCTCCTATACCTTTAGTACAACAGCCTCAAAAGATGAATTTCTTTAGGGAAGAACTAATTTCAATAATATTGACAAACACCAATTGCTAATACTACATTCAGCCCTCAAAGAGGTCATCTCTATAGCACAGCACGCACGTTGGTAGTGGCTACACTATAAAAGTTGTTTTGAAACTTGCCCATAATTGGACCACGCTGTCTCTTTTCTTTAATGACTGAATTTAGTTTTCAAATTTGGGTATGTTATACTACAAAAAAACCCTAAACTCTTACATAGTTTCTAGCCAAAATACCTGTAAGTATTGGAAAGAACATCTGAAAATGCTCTGGCTTCAGATTCTGCCTTGTCTGTGACATTTGGGCAGCAAGCTTAGCAATGATGCAAGTACTTCACAGACCATGAACTTCACACTTCTATGGAGCTCTTATGAGCTCAATGTTCAAAACACTACAAAAAATGCTGAACTCAGAAGTTAGTTTTAGCACTCAGAATAATCAGTTTCGGTCCGTTTAAATAAAAGGAGTTACTTAAACTCTTTGGAAAGTTAAAACTTCTCATGTGTTTTCCTTGCCTCACGTCAACCACATTGAGTGCAGAGACCCCAGTGAATCAGTGGGGAAGGGATAAGCAAAGAGCTGTGATGAAACAGAAGGAACAAGCAGAGTTTAGAGAACACTGTGAGGAGAATGAAAAATGGCAGCAACAAAGTTAGCTGTGAGGAGGAAATACTGAGCAAAAGTCTTGATGTTTGAAGCCAACAGGCACCTCAAAATGAAAATCATTTCCTTCCGTTTGCTGCACCAAGGACCACCTGAATCTTTTAGAGGAAAATGGCACTGTCTGCACAAAATACATTATTTTATAGAGCCTGAAAACACCTGCTAGAAAAAAGCTGTATTTTCACATACATACCCACATAAATAGGTGTATTTGTTCATTCATATTTTATACACATACGAAATTAGATGTATTTTTAGATGTATAAAGATATATGTTTATATATGTATAAATGTGCACATGTGGGCATGTAAACACAAATACACACAACACCCAGTGAAAAATTAGTTTAGGAAAAATTCTGTATGTGTCTTGAATGATCATTTGAAATTTGTCCCTTGCAAAGTAACCCCATTTCACAATAAATATACGAAAATTAAATATCTTTAGAGAAGAAAAGAGCTCTTACCTGCTTCACCACTGTCACCGTGCCAGGTGCCATGGTAACGACAGAAGCGACTGCAGTGGCATCGTGAGATTCCGAGCCCAACTCAATGATCTGCTGCAGGATGTTTACAGCTGTTGGATCCAGTCTTTCACCTTATCAGAAAGACAGCAGCCATGAGATCACCACAGTAGAACAGTTCTGAGGCTATGCGAACCTAAGTAGCACAGCCCTGACTCGCAGCGCTGCTGGTACATTTCAAAAGGCTCGATAATGTGACATTTTAATAACAGATCTATGGCAGGGAAGTGTTCACAAAACAAATTTGCACAGGGAACACATGAACCAGCAAGTGAAGCCACACCGATCATTTCTATGCCTGTTTGAAAGAGATCTAAAAGAATACATTGAATAAAGAAACAACAGCCACAACTCATAGTAGTAACTGCAAACTAGGAAGCTGCAAGGCTTTACAAATCCAAACGTGTATTTACCAGACATTCATCTTACACAGAACCTACCTGTATACCTATAACCATGACAGACATTTGGCATTTTAGAAACTGGTGTTTACCATCTGTCTGGTCCTTCGCAATACCCCTCAGCATAAAAGAAGTAGTTTTATTACTAACATGCTGAAGCGAAAAGTTAATTGCTTGGGAAAGCTCGTATTTATCATTTCATAAACACTGGATCAGAACATGTCTGTCCTTTTTAAAAAATTCTCTGATGTGTGTAGCCCTCCTAAAGGAAAGGGAGGTTTACAAAAAACAAAAAAACCACCCCATTTATAGTTGCACTCTGACTTCTCACAAAGTGTGAAAGACTTGAATGCAGAAAAATGTGGTTTTTTATGCAGGAATAAAAGTTCCCACCAAAGGCCCACCACTCCCACATGCCCATTGTCAGCATGAGGGAGATGTCAGACAGAGAAAGAAACTGTCAGGGTCATGTAAAGCAGCCTTATGTTTGCTTTAATCACTGTTAGAGATGGGAAAGAGACAGCAAAAAGAATAAATCTAATTTCTTAACTTAAATTCTTTCAAACTGAGGTTGATGCTGTGATAGTAGTCGAGGTCAGATAATTTAATTTCAAGTAGAAAGTAGGTATATCTTGTTATTTACGTAAGAAAAAAGTGTATCTGAGAAATGAAAAATGTTTGCTTGCTCTGTTTTTCAGGTTTTTTTTACTTTAAAACTGCCTTTAGACAAGATACTACCTTTTTCATGCTAAGAGGGAAGATGCTGGAAGAGTATCTGAAGTTGGATGCTCTAAAAATAAGATTACTCAGAAAATTATTGCCTCTAGCTTAAAATAAAAACTGTTGTGTACAGTACATTCCATGACAATGTTTACTTTAATTTAGATATATAAAAGTTAAAGAAAAGTTCTCAAGAAGTTTTCACTCATTCAGAATTTCCACTCATTAAAATAATATACAGAAACTGGCAGTAATGTAATTAAATTGCAACATTCTTGGAAAATCCGTAAAAAGTGGGAGTTTTTGACATGTATCTGTATTGTGAACTATAAAGACCACAATGGTAAGCAAATGTAAAATGTTGCCTTCTGATAACCAGGGCATTTATTTATATGTATTACAAAACACTCATAGGAACATCTACTCTAGTCTCTGTTTCAACACTCTCAGAAATCTGGGCACTTTTTCTTTTCTACCAGTTTTTATTTCCCACTTAGCAGACATTATCTACTGCTACTCTTTTCCTCCTCAACCTGATACAGAACAGCTCACTTAGTTTTGTGTACCATCAAAATTGAGATTGTTAGTGCTGTCTTGGGAACGTGGTAAATGAACTATTCCACCATGTCAGTCCTGCAGTCTTGCTGACTAAAGCCAGAGAGGGAGAAAAATAATAGCCAGAGAATTGCCATTAGATACACACCACCTACTCTGCCAAGATAGCTAATTTCACAGTGTACTTAATAACACAGGCAGGAAATTCCACACAGCTAATAATAAAGTGCAAAACAGGCAGTGATAAGTATTAATGACTCCAGGATATAGAAATTCATAATGAATTATAATTTCTCATTTATACTTAAAAATATAACCCCCCAAAAGTAAGTTCTGGATGGCTAATTTCATAATTTTTAATAGGAGATCACGGGAGATCATATATTGCCCAGTACACTCACAAGAGTAAGATATTTTGGGAAAAAAGGTGTATTTGTGTTCCAACCTAGAAAAAGGTAACTTACTGTTCTCAGAAGTGTATCTAAGGTTCTGTAATGCAGCTACAGCGGCTTGAGTGCCTTGAACATCTTCTCCAGCCTCTGTGATATGGAGATACTGAGTGGATGCTTCTTCAGCAACTTCAGCAGTTAACTAGGAAACAACAACCAGTCAAGGCATGAATAATCTCATTTCAGTGATTTAAACAATAATAAGGAATGAGTTTGGACAACGAATATTGTAACAAGAGCTGTACTGGGTCAAACAGAATTCAAGAAGAGTATTACATGGGAGTTGGGATGATCATCCCACAGTGTTCTTCTAGATTCTACTTCAAAAGTTGTTTTAAGGATGTTAAGTTATGCTGAACTTATTTTTGTTGCAGTTATTTTAGAACTAACAGCAGACTTCTACTACATCAGGGTTTAGCAAAGAACTTTCGAGCAAAATGAATTTATAATGCAGATCTGCTGAAACACCTCAGAAGCTTGAAATAAATGGCATTTTGTTTCAGAAAAGTTATCCTTTCCATAAGCTATGTTTTTTTCAAGACAAGCTGTCAATATGTATTCCTGCTCTGATGGGACTCTTTCTTTATAGCCAGTTCAGCAACAGAGACATTCCTGACAGAGACATTCCTGCACTGAGGATGTCCTCTTACTTTTTCAGCTTTGGGCATCTACTGGGAAAGTGTACAGAGAATCATTTGGAATATGGATACAAGACTCTGAAGGGCTACATTTTAAAATGCTCGTTCTGTCTTTGAACAGCTGTCCAAATAGAACCTACTCCAGTGTTTTTCAAGGACTTATCCTTCTGTGTGTGGATACTCAATAACTGTTAGATAAGACCTGCAGGTCAGCTCTTCCAATTCATGCATTAGATTTGTGATGGGGGCCAGACTGAAATTCAGCAGAAGAGGCCTGAAGCTGTGGGGGTCAGCCAACTGCAGTTGACTCCTGGCTTTTTCCTCTCACTGGACTTCAAAATCAGCCTGCTTGGGCAGTGGAAGACACTCAGCTGGCCAACCATAATTTTTTAATAGAAATGTCTAAATCTGTAGTTTTCCCATTGATTCTGCATCTGCAGGACTGAAGCTGAAAACACAGAACTTATCACAGAAGACTTACTCTGCATAACATTATCATTTTTTCAGCTGATCAATTAAAAAATTCTGTTTTCTAGATTCTGGCCTTCTCTGGACCAAGAAGTAAGCTTTTATCGGCAGCTTTGCTCATCTTACAGTTAACACCACAGAATACTCAGCATATTACAAAATGCAGTAAGTTTTTCAATTTCACATTTTTTTGCTAAAGCTTTCATCCTTTCTGCTGCAAGTAGAGGACTGGAAGCCTAAAATGCAAAAATAAGCATTTACAAGGTTGTTAGCCCTACCATATATTAAAATGTAACAGACATAGCAAGGTATGCATTCAAACGAAGGTAAGATCCCATGACCTTCTGATCTCACATAAAGTCAGAACCACATTTTTCTACACTTCTTATTTTTATCCTTACTCTTCTCCCCAGAATTTTAAAAAAACTTAGAGTCAAAGCCATTGTTATTTTGCTTTACCTCCCATTTGGTTTCCCCATCATTCTCCACTAACTTCATTCCATGCTTGTTTTTAAGATGTCTGTTGAACTCCCATTTTGTACCATACACAAAGCTGCAAACAGGACATTTAATGCCGCCTATAAGGAAACACAAATAAATTCCTTGAGTTATTTTCATGTAAATTCTTTTTCAAGGCAGTAACAATCTGTTTAATTTGACCCCATCTCAATCAAGCCACATAACTGTAAATTGTTTTCCTGTAGCCATTTGTCCAACATGAAGTATGTTAATATTTAACATATACATCAGTGGCACACTTTAATAATTTTTTAAAAATTTATTTTCTCTAAGACAGCTGTTCCAGTTTTCTCAAGTTTCAAACTTTGTTCTTTTCATTTGTACATTAGCAAAGTAAACTAGGAAGAGTTAACAAAGTAATATCCTCTTCACGCAAATACCTTTTCTCTTGAGTTTTATGTTAACATGCAAACTGTAAATAAAATTTTCTGTCTACAAAATGATGCATAGCATGAAGTTAACACAATGTTTATTGTGTGAGTGTGCAGCATTACAGGTAAAAAAACTGAGCATGACGAAATCATGAGAATCCAGTTTTCTACACTAGATTAAACAGCTTTTACTTCTTTTCTTATGAAAGTCATTTGGCCAAAAGTCAGATCTCAGCTGCTTCTAATTATGCAAGTAAGTATTTCTCCTTTTTCCCCTGTATTGACTAAAGAGAACAAGAATAACCTGCATGTGATAAATTGTTGCATTAGGCGACCAGAACTCAGTCTAACAAATCTAAAGGCTGGGGAAGTGCCTTATGCCACTGCAGGAACTGTGCTACCACGTGGCTGACTCCACATCATTGTGGCAAAAGATGATTCTTACTCATCATGTTCAAATGCTTCAAGAAGAGACTCACAGAAGCTGGTTATTAGCCAAGACCTGGGTTGCACAGTCCTTTATGAACAAGGTGATTAGAAAAAACACACCATTTTTCATTAATGGAAACCCACCATATGGTATCCTACCAGGTGACAAGAAATAAACTTAGTTTGATAAAACAGAATCTAACTACACCCAGTCTCTAGGGGATTCACCAACACTTTGTATTACACAAACCTCCCTCTTTGCTCTTAAGTCTTTGCCATAAACTTCATTGTTAGAGCAGATGCTCAATATTCCAAACAAATCTGAAACAGCTTCACTGTTAAGGGAAACTCAAAAAGTTCAGATTGGAACAATGACATTATCAGTTACTGAAAATGAAATTACACATTAATTTCACGCCAATCTGTAGTATTAGGAAAAACCCATTGCTGTGAAACAGTGAACACTTTTCTGCATTACTTTGATATCAAAGCTATTATAACACACCAGGTAAATTAAATCTCTAACTTTTGTCATTATGACTTTAATGAAATAACAAGTAATAGAAGCATAGAATTAAACTGGCAATATAGAACTCTGTATCAGTGACTTGATGTGAAAGCTCAGAAAAATTAATTTCTAGATTAATTCTTTAGAATAATGGGTAACATACAGAGAAAGTCAATGAATTACACGCCTTTACTACTTTCAATAACAAAACTAATGTTTGTAACAAAATACTGCAGGCAGACCTTATATAGCTCCATAACTTTCTTCCACTGACATGTGCTCTCCAGTTTATTTATTGGCCTAAAATCTCCATAAGACAACTCTTATTTTCTGTCCAAAGAAAGCACGTGATGACAGCTGTATAACAGAACACTGAGGCCACAACTGGAGCCTCACGTATGGCCTGCACAAGTAGCTGCACAAAGACAAATGAAAATCTGTCTCTCAGATACGTAAACAAAATATTTATGGATGGGAGGGAGGATCGGTGAGGAGAAAAGAAAAAATTGAGAAAAATTTTATGTGACTTGCCCAGCACAAAGTAAACGGAACTAAAAAATAAGCTATCAAATGAGCACACAGGCAGGGCCTTGCAGAAAAACTAGTGGGTAATGCATAATACTCTTGTTGCCTTTGCAGAACAGAATACATCAAATTCTTACGGTATTTATCTTCCTTTATTACTTTATAATACTAAAATAAATGTCAGATCATAGACTTCTACTTAAACAAAGAAAAACGCACACACCCTGCAAAATCCCAAGCATTTCTCTGATCCTGGGTGATTCCAATATCTAACACAAGCCCAGAAATTAAATACTGTTGTCTATCCTTGGCAATGCTCAAATGAACACATTCCCTCTCCTATGAATCATTTATTTATTTATAAGCTCATTCTACGAATCTTGAGTACAGTCCAGCAGTCTACATTCATATAAATATTTCCAATTAAGATTATTTGCAGTGCCTGCAATGCAGTCAAAAACCAACTGAGAGCAGAGGAGATGAGCAAGTGTGAGGCAATTCGCTCTGGGCTCAGTGGGTAACTTAGAACAAGCAGAATACAATACAAATAGATATAGACAGCTTTTATTAGATATTAATCTTTGTTACTTTCCCATCTCAATTTCTTTCTGAGCCTTTTTTGCTTGCTGATACTCTCTCCTTTTCCTTTCCATCTATAGTCCTTTCATTTCAAAGGATTTGTTTAATATCAGGTCTGAAAGGTCTTCTTCCTTTATATGAATACATGAATAATTTTCCAAAATTGCTTTTCAGATCTGTGAATACAGTAAATGGAAACTAAATAGAAGCTAAGCAGACAGCAAGGTGCAACTTCTGGCTCAAGCAGCTCAAAAACACACAGAATCATCAAAAGGTTTAGGTTAGAAGGGACCTTAAAGATCATCCTGTTCCGACCCTCCTGCCAACTGGCAGGGACACCTTCCACTAGAACAGGTTGCTCAGGGCCCCATCCAACCTGGCCTTGAACACTTCCTGGCATGGAGCACCCACAACTTCTCTGGGTAACTTGTTTCAGTACTTCACAGTAAAGAATTTTTATTACCTTGTAGGACACTCAGGTGTCATATATGACAAATATGACTTGTCATACTGCATAATGCATCCACAGTAATCTGCCTGTGCTGTGTGAACCAAATACAGAAGATCTTCTGATTTGCAAATGAGGAAAATATTTATTAACTTCAATAGGATTCATGTTTATCACCTCCAAATGCAAATGTCTCCCACAAGGAACAATTTTTGCCCCAGTGAGATACCAAAACACTGAGAAAAATGGATGTTTCTATAGCATGATAAGGAATCTCTAGTCTTATTTGGAGCCCAGGTGCAAGTTCCACCTGATGCATCACAAAGCAGGAAATTGAGCTGGCAAAGGAAGCTGCATGTGGGAAAACTGCACCCATTAATACAGTTTCCTTCATTACAGAGCCCTGAGAAGAGACACTGACTTCATAGCTCCTACATGGATTTGATGCCCCATTACTGCTCTAAAATGCCTGACTTTTCCACAGGTGAATGTGGAAAACAGACACAGCACTAATGTCAGCACAGGAAATAAAAATGCTGTGTAAGGAGGGGAAGAGAAAGAAGGATGGCAAGTCAGAGATGGAAGGAACAGAACAGGCTCTTTCAGTTGGAGGGGACCTACAAGGACCATCCAGTCCAACTGCCTGACCAACTGAGGGAGGACCAAAAGTTAAAGCTGTTGTTCAGGGCATTGCCCAAACACTGCTGAAATATTGACAGCCTTGGAGCATTGATCACCTCTCTGGGAAGGCTGTTCCAACGTTAGATCAACTTCTCTGCAGAGGAATGCTTCCTAATGCCCAGGCAGAGTTTTGAACCATCCCAACGTGTCCTATCACTGGATCCCAGGGAGAAGAGCTCAGCACCTCCCTCTCCCCTTCCCTCCTCTCAGGGAGCATTTAGAGAACCCTGAGGTTGCCCCTCAGCCTCCTCTTCTCCAAACCAGACAAGCCCAGAGCCCTCAGCCGCTCCTCACAGGACATGACTTCCAGCCCCATCACCAGCTTTGTTTCCCTCTGGATGCAGTCATGAACCTTTGCATCCTCACCTGGTGGCTCCCAGCCCTGCACTCAGGCTCCAGCACTGAGCACAGCAGGATAATCCTCATTTTTCCCGGCTGGCCGTGCTGTGTTTGATGCACCCCAGGATGGGGTTTGCCCTCAGGCCTGCCAGGGCTCACTGCTGGCTCCTGGAGAGCTGCTGCCAACCTGCACCCCCGGATCCCTGTCTGCAGGGCTGATCTCCCCACTTAGACCTGAGCCAGGCATCACTCCATACTAGGGGCAGAATCTGATATTTGAATTTGTTAAATTTCATTCTGTTAATCACTGTCCAATGTTCCAATGTGGTGGAAAAAGGATATCCACCACAGAAGAAGTTAAAAGGCTCTTCTCTCTCATCTCACTCTAATGTCTCCATTTTAAGGCTACTCTTGCATCTCAACAACTTTACAGTTCTTTTGTTTCAGTGGAAAAGAATTATTTTCAGAAGTGCATTTATCAGGCTCCCAAAGGGAAAGCCTAATCAGCACATATGATTAATTTTATTTGTTCAAAACATTGCAAGTATGATCCCTAATTTATACTAAGGGAATTCATTCTCTGGTATCTGTTCCTAAGAGTGGCTACAGACAAATAATCCCTTGCAGTGCTCAGATATTTGGAAAGTTAAAGCTCCCCATAATGCACAGTTCTTCCTTCATCTGGGTGACCACAAAACAGAGGCTCTGAGTACTGACCAAACAAATATTACTTCTTTAAAGCAACTGCAAGTTCCCCATGGACTTGCATTGTCTATGAAAATAATTGTAAAATTGTACTATATATTCCTACCCTTAAATTTATACATATTTACTTTTCAAATTATTTGGGGATTTTTTTGACAAAAAAGAAACAAAGAAATGTCATATAAAAACAACACAGACTCATCACTTACTGTAGTTACACTTTTCCCCCTTATAGAGCAAGTTTAAAAGGAGAGTCTCAGATTGTGTTATCTTTCTCTGTGTCATGATTTCAATATTTTAACATGGATTAATGCCTTCAATAGATAAATGTTATGTGTTAGATGAACGATTTGGAAACAGCATTTAGAAATAATGTAACCTTAGAAGAACTATATTTAATTCATTATCTAATACAACAGCATTATTTTGGTCTCTTTTCCTCTTCAACAAAATCAGAAACTGAAGATTCCAAAAGATATTATGAAACTGTTTGCAGTTTCTATTAAAAAACAGGGAAAACACTTTCTAAAATTATGAGTAACAAAGAAGGAAACTTAATTTTACCAAGAATTAAAATATTTTCAACACACTTTAATATTTAATCTGGCTTTCTCCTCTTCTTGTTCACTATTCCTCACACCAGGCACTAGAACTGAAGGAGCTTTACAGCCAAAAACATATCTGACTGCATAATCAGTTGTTTTGCTTTGGTTCATCTACCCAGTGTATAACAGCAAAACTACTCATGTGAGTCAGACAAATCTTAAATTAGATTGTTAAGGTTTCTGTTATACTACTAATAAATTCTTGGCTTACTTACATAGACAAGGTGTGCTTCCTTTGCCCATAAACAAGATTCTGAGCATAACAATTCCTAACCTGTTTTACCTGCACTCTGCTTTTACCCCAGATTTTTCTAGTGGGGGAATAATTTGCTGCTATTTACTCTTCAGTCTCTTTCCTTGTCTTTGCTCAACCTTACCTCGAGTTCAACCTTGCAGAATTGTCACAAAAATTTATCAGCAGAATGGTAGAAATTTATCATTCATTTCAACAGACAGTGATACTTTACTTAGAGAAAGAGACAAACAAGTGTAAATGATAAATGTATGCAACAACAAATAGCACAGGCAAGGTCAAACAAAACTTTGGTTCACACACCCTTAAAAACCAAGAACAAAGGACACTGAATGAAGGGTAAAAGGTGGCCATTTCAGAATTACTAAAAAGGAATAATGATTTATCATGAAACACCCAATAAACTGAGGAACACATATTGCACAAAAGTTTATCTTCACACCAAGTTTGCTTCAGCAAAAAAATACAACAAATCTTATATGGTGGGGATGTACCTTGTTGGATAAGGGCTTCAGCCGCAGGCTCCCCAGACCCTGCATTGACGTACTCTTCATTAGGATGCTTCCTGTTGTAATGCCTCTTCAGGGAGCCAGAGATATTGCAGGAATAGTGGCAGTGTGCACAGCGGAAGGGCTGGGAGCAAAAAGGAAAATGTTGGACTGTTTTTCCCACCTCATCAGGACACAGTTCTATATGCTGCAATGTTTTGATCCCAAGAAACCATGTCCATTTCTGGCTTAGGCATCGTTCAAGGAGACCCTCCGAAATTCAACATAAATGGAAGGTGTAACCAAATGTTACCTAAATTTGGTACTTTTCATTATGGGCAAGACAACAAGTATTCTCAGTATTATAAGATTATTACCCAGTTTTCGTAATTCAGTAAATTGTGTGTTTTCATAATTGATGGTAACAGGTCTGACCATGTGGAGACTCTCTACTATGAAATTACTCAGCTGCTGTGAGCTTTGGTCTGAAAAAGGGGAGCAAGACAACAAAAATAACTGAAACTACAACATGCTTGTATAGCCAATCTAATTTAACAGGTTTCCCCTCTTTTCCTTTTTTCTTTCCTTTCCCCTTTCCCTTTTCTTTCACCTTTCTCCGGCATTTGCAATTCTATGATCATTTGGTGAGTTAATTTTGGCAACTAAATTAATTAAGTTTTTAAGAATACATGTCTCTCTTCATCTGACAGGGAGACAAATTCCTAAAGAAAAAAAATGAGGAAAAAAACCATTTGAGCCTAAAGTTAACCTTTGAGAATAACTTTCTGACTGAGATATATCACAGTTATAGGAAGCTTGACACAACCATTACGTCCTGGAAAAGCATGTAGACACTGACCAAAGTCCTCAGGGAAAAGTCAAGTACCTGAGAATGGGATGCAAAATGTCTCATGCACAGCAGCCCCACCTTAAGCTGCTCAGCAGAAAATGGTTGGTACAGAAATGTTCATCTAGGAGCTGAATTTAAAGCAGAGAAATGTCTGCAGTCAGGGTACATTGATTAGAACACTCTCCTTAGCTCATTGCTCATGATCTTCCTTCAGGCTCCAAACAGCAAAAATAAGGAAGAAAAGTGATGTTCAGACACCCTTAACCTTACACTTCAGAGGGTACTGTAACATTCAGCTACTCAATATTTCAGAGATGGGTACTTTCTTTCTATTGCTGAAACTGTCATTTTCTAAAGAAAGTAATCCAGACAGACTGCTGTGCTCTTGTAGCACTCTCTTGTACAAGTCATGCATGTTACCTGCTATTGGATAGCAGGACTGCAAATTCACAGAGCTGGGAAATATGATGGATTAAAGGATAATTAGGTCACATAAGTAGTGACATTTCTCTGAGTCTTATCAGCATGCAAACAACCGTCCTAGAAGGAGGCAAACATTTTTCAATTCCTTTACACATATACTCCTGATTGATCTAATCCAGTGGTCAGTTTTCTTGACAATGTCTTTAACTGCCACACTTATGTGCAGGCAGATCCTGAGGTCAGAACCAGCTACATTTCAAGACCTGCACTGTGAGTATTCATCACTTTAGCCATTAAAAAAGGAAAATTATGCATTTTCATTTACAAAAAATCTTTTAAAAATGTAAGTCCGGAGCAAAACCACGTACTTAAGAAAAAAAATTATTTGTTCAAAATGCATCTCTTTAGTCATCTTGTTTCATCTTCCAAAACTTAAATCATCACTGAAAAGACTGCTTGCCGTTCTGCTTTATGGCACTTGTTAAGAATGCCTGCAGTGTACTCTTTATAGAAGTACAATGATCTGTTAGATAATGAAAGATGTTACATATGAAAATAGTATGATGCTTTCAGTAAGAAATATGTTCATTGTCAAGATAAAGCCTCACACTAAAATGAACATTTTCATAAATACAAAATGTTGTCTTTTCTGGAAAAGAAGCCAGTATAATTACTATTTACTGAATATAACATTTGACAATACATTACATTAAGACCTATCATGCTGAGAACCAATGTGAAATTTAGAAATAAAACCATACTACCATTTATTAAAATAAACTGCATCTCTAATCTCAATACTTCATAGAAACATTAACAATTTTCAAAACTCTTTCCAATCTATGTTTCAGATAAATGGTGTGTTTTAAAATTAATTTTCTTCAATTTTCTTCAAGTATATTAACTCATCTATAGTACAACAGACTGGCAAACTTCAGGGAAAATTAAGGTGGGCAATGAACAGTGATATAGGGCATTTGCTTTCATATCTCCCTAGGACATTTTAAGGTACTTATTAGATCCACTCTCTCAAGGACTGACAATCAAACCCAGTAATGCTTGTTTCATATTGCAACACACAGATATTTTTGTCAAGTAAAACTACTAATTACAAACTGGCCATGAACAAAATAACCCAATCTCAAAAGTCTGAATATGAAGTAAAAATTTCCAAAATATTAAAATTTTTACATACCATTAATTGTCACCAAACAGGAAAATGTGCCAGTTTTAATACTGTTATCTAAAGTTCTGTGTATTTCCTAATAGCTTTAAGCATGATTTATATGTTTTCTTACCTTGAAAGAGACGTGTTGTTCCATATGACGTAGGAGCTGTGGTTTCTGGGCAGCTGTATAGTCACACACTGTGCATTTAAACTGCTTTCCTGAAATGGGAATTGGAAATGGAATAACTTTTTCTATTTAAGTTTAGAAAACTACTGATTCTATTCCCCCATAAAGATAAATTCCAAAATGCTAAGAATGAACAATACGAGAAGTCTGGCACTTGCTCTGCAAAATTTTGGTTAAGTTGAGCTAAGAGCAGAGCAAGGGAGAAAAAAAGGCTCGAGCGTAATCTTTAAATTATAAGCATTAAATACTCTGGATTCTCCTGGGACAGTCACTTGGGAAAGACGAAAAAGGATTGTTATAGTGCACCCTAAATGAAAGGAGGAAATCCATTATTTACAACTGCAGGCACAGCTACTTTGCTTTTTGTAAACCACACTTGGAAATCCTTAAAACACTCATGTTTGATCATGTTCACATGGTTTTATTTATTTCTGTCCCAAGCACTGAATTGCTATGAGTCAAATACATTTTCCTTTCAAAGCAGTCTCTCTCACTAATTTATTTTTTCCCTTACGATTTAAATGAACACAATTTCCTTCCATTTATTCTCTGGTGTTCATACTCCCTTTCTCCTTATTTTGCCTCAAAGATTCTATCAGGGCTGCTACCTCCAGCCAAATTACAAGGTGCATTAAATACAGAAGGACTTCATTCCTGAATTAAATAGGCACAGCTGGCAAACTGTATTTGACTGATGTGCAATAAGGATATGCTAAAAACTACTCCAAAAGCAAAAGAAGCAAAAGGTAATATAGAAGTAAGATAGAGAATATTCTGTATTATCACAAAGAAATGGGGTTTCTTTAGATTCCAGATCCTGATGGAAAAAGTTACAAGCATTTTCTACTAAGTGTGAAAGTTTCTATAAAACATGGCTAAGAAGAACCTTCTGGTATCTCAATAAAATAATAAAAAACAAGCTTTCTGGTTTGCTTCTAATCACAAACAGTAATGACCCTGGACTACAGAATTGCTTTCTATCATGTCACTCTTGAGAAGTCTATCTTCTGGAAAAGAATAAATCAGACACAAAACTACTTTATATTCCACTGCTTAAACCGACCTTGCAGGGCTGTGATATTTGAACAAAAATTGCTTGGATTCATAAGTCAGGAAGACAAGACTCATGAACGGTGAAACATCTTTCAGATTCACTTACTTGTGAAATAACTGAAGAACACTAGGTGTGTGCTCGTAAGAACTTTTGCAGTGCTGTCACTACAGGAAGGGACACTGGGAAAAGAGAAACTGTCTCTCAGGAGGCTGAAAGTCCTCTGACAAACCACATTCCTGGTGACAAATATCCTCGTCTTTTTTCACAAGTGTTTGAAATGCATGAAAAGTTTGTTGGGGTGGACTTAGTGAGGAAAATTACTTAAGACTCCACAGACAGTGAGACTGACTGGAGCCAATGGCAAAACTCACCTTCCAAAGGTATAGGGAATTTCCTAGAACAGTTCTGGAATTGTGAAAAGCAAGGCTAAAGAGTGTAAGTCTTGGATTTATTTGTACCAGTCAAAAATGGAGGTTCATCAAAAAGGAACATAGAGTCATAGAATGGTTTGGGTTAGAAGGGACTTTAAAGGTCATCTTGTCCCAACCCCTCTGTGATGGGCTGGGACACCTTCCACTAGAAGTCACCACAGTTATTCCAGAAGATGGATGAGTCTGAAGCCAGATAAAGAAAGCTCCTGGTAATAACACTGCCTCTAGAGTCAAGGTTTCAGCCTGATCTAGCAGTAATTTATAAGCTCCTCAACTGGATTTAAATGTTTAAAGCTAATTTCACACTTTCAAACTCAATCCAGACATGGCTAGATCCTGCTGAACTATAGTGCTATTTTAAACAATGCCGAATTTCAAAGCAGCTTCAGATGAATTGCAGTAATGACCAACACACACATAGATTTTGTTCAAGAAATGTAACTAAATAACAGGTGTAAACAAATTCAACTTTCATTGCTGAATTTCATTATTTGATCATGCCAGATGGTGAAAACAAAACAGAAAGCTTTTGAAATTAAACGCCATGTAGTGATTTTTTTTTTTACAGGGACACAAAAAGAGACCTTTTTATTTTTCTTTATAGACTGATCATCCTTGAAATTTCCTTTTCATTCAAATACAACAACCTGCCTCCTTCTCCCAGCCAGGAATCAGCTGAGGTTTGCATTTGGTAAGTAAAATCTTGATTCTTGCATATGAAGTTTAGATGCATGTGCCACACCTACTTGTTACTGACCAAGTTATTTCAAAATACTGGGAAGTAGTTTTTCAATAACAAGTGATTTACCAACTCATAGTATTTCTGCAGTAACTTTGGTAATAAAACAATAACTATAATCTTCCTGTAACACGTAGCATATTGATGTAAAAGGGATTCTCTTTCACTTGAACACACAGATATAAGCATTACTTAGTATCTCTGACACAGAAACTTCAAATATATCCTAAAAATGTAACAGAGCATTTTCTGCTTTTTGTGAAGATGTAATTGGAAAAAAAAAAAAAGAATGCAAATTAAATGGTCAATAAAAAGTGGAATGAGGTTTCACACAGTTGCACGAGCAACAAAGATCAAGCTACTAAGTCATAATGAAGGTCTGCACGACTTATCCTGCTAAATAATTTACTTCACTTTGATAATCACAGAATAATAAAGTATTGTTGTACTCTAACTTTTGATATAAAACAGGATACTTTTCTGGATGTGAATCTTGCTTTTTTCAGTTATCATCACAGATATATTAAAATTACAGGGCAAATGAAGTGCTGCGTGTGAGACTGTAGAGAGCCAGTGCCCAGGTTTGCCACAGGCTGATGAGACACCAGGACAGGGCCTTGTGTCTATTGGCCTGCTGGATTTGGCATCAGGATCCTGACAATATTCTCACAGAACAAAACAGTAAGAGACTTAAACACAGAACTATTGGGAATTCCAAATTTCTATTGAGATCAACAGTTTTCTGAAAGAACAAAGAAGGCATGTAAAGCCAACATAAAATTTCAGAAAAATGCAGTATTTCAGAGACAGATGTCTGTCTTTCACAGAAATTAGTTTTGCAATGTTTTGAATTATTTCCCAAACAGTGTCTCCTGGGAATAAACAAAATCTGTAAATCACACTTAAGTGTTCAACTGAAAAACATTTGTTAATAAGGCCTGTAGTACAGCCAATATTTATTGTCCTAAAATAGATTTAATAAACATGCACTTACCATCAGCAGTATGAAGGAGTTTATGGCTCTTCAAAGTGCCTTTTGATTTGAACTTTTTCCCACACATATCACAAAGGTGCGTTTTCTCTGTGCTGTGACGATTCATGTGGGCTTTCAAGTTGCTCTTGCTGCGAGTGGCGTATTCACAGAGGGAACATTTGAAGGGTTTGACACCTAAACATGAAAAAATATACCATGAAACAACCAGGCTGTGCCTCTCCATGAGAGGGTGGACATTTGCTTGAGAGAAATTTCAGATCATGTCAGCAACATGGACAAACACTTCAAAATTTGGATCTCTACAAATAATAAATTTCATCTGTAGCTTCTGTGTAAATGACACCAAGCTCATGACAGCATCACTTAACTTGCTAAGAGAAAGGAGGAGGTTCTTTTACAACTGAATATTGCCCTACTGAAGCCAGGTACTGAGTTAGCCAGGCAAATACTGATATTTGGGCCTTGCTATGCCTATCCTTCATTTAGAAGTAAAATCCAGACTGCCTACATTGATGCCTAGCTGGTGTACACACCTCCCTCTAGAAGTCTTCAGATAACTACCATTCTCTGTTTACTACAACCAGCAATGAGGAAACCTGTTGCAAGGAGGACTGCTTCATTAGACAGTTAACATGAAAGCAGGAGTTAAATGTGCAAGCTGTGCTTTATTATTAATTAGTGTCAGATTTGCTAATGCCTCAGGCAGTGCTATTGCCCGGGCCGTCAATAAGATACAAGCACTTAACACTTCACTTCTCTCAAACTGTCCAAAGCACATAGAGAGATACCCAGTGTGTCATCTAACAGAAGGTCTATAAGAACAAAGTAAATCCTTCAAAGAAAAGCTGAATAAATCTGAACTGGCAGAGTACTTCAACAGTCGCATTGAGGGTCTGCACATTTTAGAGTGACACTCGTGACCTTAAAACTAGATTTACGAGCATGAGGAATTACAGTCTGCTTTAAGCAGACTTGATTGCACACTTTGATCTGGGAATAAATTTCTATTCACCGCTTTCTCCTCCTAGTTAGATGACATGGGTTCCCAGTTCCAGTCAGAACAAAAGAACTCTGCCTACAGAATACACAAAGAATTGCTCTAACCGACATTCTGCCTTACCTAAATTCCTTAATGAAGGCCACTGGAGAGGAGCCCTGCTATGCTACACAGGCAGGAGAACTCAGAGCATTCAAACAAATACGCTGAACTACCTATATGGGAACACTTTGGAAACAAGGTACCAGTTTGAGAGCACCAAATCCCATTATCCCCTTTATGCAGAGGGATGGCTAAAGAACCTAAAAGCATGGGCAATCTGTTCCACAGATTTTTAATGTGACCAAAGACCATGAAAGCGGTCTTCAACCTTTTATTAAAATACACAGACTGGATAGACACAAGATTTTACTGTCTAAAGATTTTAAATTCTAGGCATTTTTAACCCATGTGTTGACACATGACTGGAATTTCTCTCTAAAAAAGTCATAAAGATGATGAGCATTATCTTTGGGGATTTTGATCACTGTCTGGTCTGTCGCAGCTAGCTGCCATGTTCTGCATGACACAATTAAAATACTCACAGAATTTATATGCATACATCAAAGCAACTGGATTTCAACTGGTTTACTAACAGATTGCCAGACCAAGGATTTCTGGACAAAGGTGAAAGGAGCAGCAACAACTCCGAAGACTGTACAGAAAATTACTTGCTTTAAAATACTGAGCATGTATTTAAGTCATTCCTCCTTACTCACACAGAATTCTTTATGGATGTTTATGAATGAGTTCTGGAAAAAAATTGCATCAGATTTTAATTACTTTTTATAAAACATTTAAACTGTCTATTCACATTCTGAGTTTGCAGTTCCATATGTGATGCAGAATCCACTAAACTAATTAATTAATCTCCCATATAGCTTAAAGTTTTTCATTTGGGTATAGAGAGAAACTTGAATCTGTTTCTTAATGTCAGCAAAGCTTCAGTGGAATATGAGGCTCATTATATGCCCAAAAGTGTAAAACAAGAGTTTCACCTTCATGAGCCCAAATATGACGTTGAAGGTCTGATCCATTCTTCATAAAATAAAAATCACAGTGGGGACATTTCACAGCTCGTTTTCCAATAAGTCCTTTCAGCTGAACTCTTCTGCCAAGAATCTCAGAAATAGTAGTCATTGAAACCTCTGAGAGAAATGCAAAAGATAGTCAGAAATGGAAGGACATGAGGGAATTTATTCTGTAAATAATATTGAAGAGCTAGATCCTGATTCAGTCCAACTTTTTAAAAGCTTTATTTCCCCTACTCCCACTCAAAACTGACTTGAGCAAAGAGCACAAGGACCTTTTTTTCCTTTAGGCCTTCTAGAATGCTCTGTCCTTTCTCTCCTGATCTGTGAACTCACTGTCCTCACTGCCTGTGTAAAAAAAAAAAAAAAAAAAAATTTGGTTGTGCCACTGGCACAAAAGACCATTTTCTGACTATGAACCTTTCCCATAAGCTAAATTGGCACTTTTTTCTTCAATATTTTCAAAAGCTTTATTCAAGATTTCACCCCAGATTTCCAGATGTCAAGAATCTGAAGACAATTCACTTCAGCCACATCTACAATGGTCAGAATGCTGATAATCAGGCACTTTAAAGTCAAAACCAGACTCATGGAATAAATGTGACTGGCAAGGACCTCTGAGGTCACCTACTCCAAGCAGGGTCAACTTTACAGCTCCATTTTCGAAGTTACATCAAGTTGCTTGGGGTCATATCCAGTCCTGCTCTGAACATATCCAAGGATGCAAATTCTACAGCCTCTCTTGGCCCATTCCAGTGTTTAACCACCTTTACAGTCAAAGCTGTTTTCCTAGTTCTAACCAGAATCTGCTTGTTTCAACTCACATCCCTTCACTGTACAGCTCCAAGAAAAATCTGCCTCTGTCTTCCTTTTAATTAGATTGCTGAAGACAGCAATTAAGATTCCTCTCCTGGCCTTTTCTTATTCAAGCTAGACACACTCAATTCTGTGTATTTCCTTCGCACTCAATTCTGTGTATCTCCTTCTTATGAGATAATGTTTTGGTTGTCACAGTGAAAAAGTTCAAAATAATGAAGTTTAAATTAAAGTGGCCCAGACGCATAATGAAAACATTGCTAGATGCTTTTAAAAATAAATCAAATTGCTCAATGTACGTCAGATGAATGAAATGCTATCTCTTGACTTAATTAAACTACAACACTCATGCAATCTAAACCTTAAGACATAAAAGCTGGTGATGTTTCATGCCCCAAATCTTATAAATTTGAAAGTTCCTGTCTAAACTTAGATTTTTACCAAAATCACCTTGTCTCCTGATGATTGGTCTGAGAATGGAATCACAAAAATCCTGCCTGAACTCATATGCCCAGGGAAAACAACCTCAAAAGGGAACTATAAAAGCCCATGAACTGAGCAGAGACAAGTTCTAAAACACCCAAAAAAGAAAAATACAGCCATAAGTCTGAACCCTCATCTGCCTTTCATGGCTTAGATCCTTCATTCATGACTGCAGGCTAGGATGTCTGCTCAGCAGGGAGCCATGGAAGCTGATGCCTCTCATGTCTCAGAACTATTAAGAAATATCATATTAAATCAGACAGTGGATGAAAGGTAGATAATTCTAGAGAGCTGGGACCAGAACCCAGGACTCCTCCTTCACTTCTCAGTACTAAAATCATTGGGCAATAAAGCCAAGCTCTCTTATCTCTTTGGTTTGAAATACTGCTCTGCCAGAGTCTACGGAGATTTTTGTCTCACCACCTTCATGGGACCAAAATTCAACTCCTCTGCAAACACAGAAGAGGAAGGAGTACTTTTTGATTTCGTACTTTCTACTTGATGAAAAAGAAGAGACAAGGGAGGAGGTGAATGCTGAATAATACTAAGAAAGGAAGGAGAGGGGGAGTTCTAGAAATAACATTTTAAAGATAAATATGAAAGTGTTTCAATTAATTTTTGATATGTCATTTTAAAATTCAATTCCTGTTAACACTACCCATTTTTCCTTACATCTTTATTCATTTTCATTTACATTTTTGAAAATAACTGCACTCATGCCACTGCAGTATTTAATAGTTTATACCATCAGACCCCTCACATTTATTTGGCTTGTAATTAGGTATGGTGTGCAAATAAAGGATTTCCTCCTGATTACAAGGAGAAAATTCACAGAAATAAATAAGATTTGTGCATTAATTCTCCTTCATATATTAAAACAGTTATGCTGTTGCATAACTACTGCATAGGCATATCTTAGATGTAGTATTTCTTTAGTACCACAGAGATATATCTAATAAATCTGCTATTCTGCCTTTAAGCTCTATTTGCCTGTGATACACGAATGAAAAATGAAAACACAAAATAATAGCGCAGATTTTCTTTTTACATCTTACGTCTACTATAAGAGTTTAAAAGACCTACTTGGATCAAAAAAAGTTACACTATACTTTTTTTAGAGGGATTCAGATACCAAATGAATTGTTCAGAAGTATTTAAATCCATGAGTTTAGTACTTCAGGGCTCCAGAGTTAATTGGTATTTCTGGACCTCAGACACAGCATACACTGATAATTCAGCAGTCAGTGGACCACTTCAGGCTAATGGCAACATGTAAGGGCACAGAACAGAATGTCCTGCCAGTTCACAGATCCTGTTATTTAGGGAGCTCTCCTGTGCTCCCTGGCTGAGGGAGCACGAAGGCTTTAAGGGCAAAGTTCTTGAGATTCAATTTCTATGCTTACTCGTGTTATACCTCCTGACTACAGTATAGCTCAGAAGCCTTTTCTCATCTCAATTTCCTGCATCAGACATGTCCTCTGACGTACGACAAGCCCTCCAACCACACTGCTCTGGAGTGGTCTGCAAATAAAGAGGTTTAGTAACTAAAGAGCTGAAGTGGGAGTTAAGTATGAAATTAAAGCGAAGGAAATAGTTTAAAACACGGGTCTAGCACTATCTAGTGGCAGTAAGAAGATAAACTACTGCTTTACCTATTATGCTGTACTTCTGACAAGACAAGAAAAGTTACATCATTTTAATAGGATTTTTTTCCCTTACACTCAGTCTGAGTATGGCCAGTGTTTTCTTTCTTTGAATCCAATTACGTCAGGTGATAAGGAGCACTGTAGGTGAGTTAATTAAAGTTAACCGCAGTAGCAGTGGGGCTTTCTATCCAACATAACACAGATCTTGAGGAGGAGGAAATTAGGGACACACCAGTGTGGCTCTGCCGAGTTCACATCAGCCAGGTTTAAATCAGCCCCCACACCAGCATTTTGGCATTGAATTCCCAAGATCTGAGAAGCGATTGTTTACTCAGGCACAGCACACTGACTCACCACATTCATGTCATCTTGTACTCGCACTGATAAATCAGGGCACCAGAATGCAACGTATAAACAGAGTTTGGAGCAGTCTGCTGCATCCAGCCAGGCTTGCCAGCTCCAGATCACTACTGGCCACACCACGTCCCAGCTGGCTCTAGCAGGAGCCCTGCTGCAGACTCCAGCTGGCCCTGGGGGTACAGCCCAGCCCACGGGACCTGGGCACACACAGGGCCAGCTCTGCATTCTCATCAGTCACCTACAGACAAATAATGAGCACTAAATGCATTCCTGTCAGGTCATGTAAGGCCAGTGGGAATTTCACATCTCCTGGGTTGCTACAGGATGTCTATATGCCTGATCCCAAACTTCCTAACGCTTAATTTGAATTTACCCTTTGCCAGATGAAGACAGATTTCTTAGCACAATTACCTGACATACTCCACAACACATGTGCTCAAACAGTAACATTTTTAACTCTAAATTCTAACACCTGCAAAACCAACACAATTCTTACTCTAAACCATTTGAATTAGAAATAGACTCTTCTCTTTCTTAGGAATATAATCACATTACACTGCTCATTCTAAATCCTTATCCATTCATTGCAACAGACTGGGAAATTTTCCTGGATCTTTTTCTTACCAGGGTGATTTGTCTTGATGTGAGATTTTATAAGTCTATCTTCAGAAAATGACTTCTCACACACAGGACAGGAATAACTCTTTTTATCCTGAAGTGAGAAAGAAAGAGATTGCATTATCAGTCTACTGGTATAATCACTGTAGCCATTATTCAGTAATACATGATTCTCAACAAAGTTATAATTCAAGGTTCGGTTTTTAAGGAAAAAATGAAGGTATTTATAGTGAAATAAGTGAAGGAGAAATATTAAAAGACTCTAAGCACATCATTAATCCTCGTGAATACAGGGCTCCAAGTTACAGTGGATGAGAATATGCACAATAAATGTAAGCATTATCTTCTGACTGACTCTGTAGAAAATCAGGAGTTGAAAGATCAAGTTGTGTAATAGAAGAAAATGTATCTGATGTAAGCAGTAGTATTTAGGATTTTTTCCCCCTTTTTTTTTCACAAGTCAAACCTTCTGAAACCTAAGGGTCACATCTTACCCTTCTGAAGACAGCCACCACCATGTGGATTTATAAAATGGCCTGAAATTGAGCAGCAGAGTTAACAATGACGGATGCCATTATTTATTCAGTGTCTACACTTCTAACTACTTTACAAATATTTAACATTTTATGTATTACTAAAAAAGTCTTATTCTACTATTTTAATTTAAAGACTTACAGACTACTGTGGAATTTCTCAGTGTTACCGATGTTATAACAGATTTAACACTATCAATCAAGTTCAACTGGAGAGTTTTGATACAATTTCTTCCTACATGCAATTTAATTCTAATTGTAGTTTTCATGTTTTTTACAAATGCATCTGACTCCACATAAAAATGTAGGACTTTTCTCCATTAAGTGGTACATTATCCAATTTAAATTAAACTTTTCCACTTATTATATAAATTGGAGAGTTTGATCTTTCCAGAAGTACCTGCTGACTTCTGGAAAGTCTCAGTCAAATGAGTGGGTCATAGTCACCTCTGCACTGAGTGCATTAATATATGAGTGGATTATCAAAACCACAGATGGAGGAAGTCTAGTCGGTCCAGACAGCTGGGCAGGTGCCCAGGTAACACACTGCCTGGTTGGAGAGGTGCAGCTGCCCAACTATAGAGAACTCTGAAAACGTGAGCTGAAGCTACAGAACAGACACTTCACTACTTATTTCAGGAGGACAGAAATACTTCTTGAAGAGTGTGGAAAGAAGGTTACTGATCAAAAAGACACAGAACCCTGTGTTATGAATGAGAAATTTGGAGATAACAGGAGGCTAAGGGTCCTGGACTTTGACCAAAGAGCACCTCTGAATAGCGAGGAGGACTGTACAAGGAGGTCATTATTGTCCAGATGCTGCAGTTCTACAGCTGTAAATGGACATCTCTCTTGAAAGGAAAGCAAAAATTAATGGGTTTTCATGGCAGACATGTTTTGGAATATGATGCAACATCTGCAGTCATTATCAGGTACCTCTGAGAAACAAATCCCTATGTTGAAGTACCTACAAGTTAAAACCAGCAGTAGCCCTAGAACTCTTGGCCTGAAATAGCAATAAATACTCCCACGACTGTGGGAGTGGCACAAGGAGAATTCTGCCTGAGCTGAGAGTCATTTGCTTCTGCGAGAAAACCTGCACCACGGACTGGGGATGGCAGCTACTAAAGGATTACCTTAAGGACAGGACCTTGCTATGATGGAGTTGGGGCTGTCAACATTTTAAGCCCTAAGAATCTCAAGTAAAAAAAAAGGAACAACAGAGAATACTAGCTGAGTTTTGGAAGAGATTCAAGGAGCCTACAAAGCTGGCAAAACCTTGAAAAAGAGCTGTTAAATTGTGGAATTAGGGTCTCTCAAATGATACAACCTTAACCTGCTGCTGATGATTTTGGATTTCTACCTAAACGCATTACTCCAATAAAGACTGGTAGATTAATCATAAAAACTCGTTAGCAATGTTTGCACCTTTTCAAAGATGGAGTTGCATGATCCCATTAATAATTTGGCATACATAAAAAAATCAGCACAGTATAATTTAGGGGCTCTTGAGCTGAAGTTTGTTGACAGATCTGTCTGTTCCTTAAAATTGCTATGTATCTGATTTCAAAATATACAGTAAATAAAGGAAAAAAATAGTATACTTTTAATGTACAGTTGGGTGTTGCTGGTCTTTAACACTCACTGAATTAAGTATTCCTCAGTGTGATCAGAACACTGAGACAAATATTAAATAAGAAAAAAAAAATTCAACACTCCACTACACACACGCTATTTTAACTGAATTGCTGTTAACTGTGACAACTTTCCATTCTTGATAATATTCTTGAGGAAGGCAAGGCTATAGGCCTTAGAGGAAAAATCAAAATAATCAGTAAATGCAATAAGAGCTATAGAGCAAAATGAATGGATAGGTGCTGAGAACATATCTTTTCACAAGACAGTGGTAACAAAATTTTTCAATAATGAAATAATCCCAACAGCTTTTCCCAAGCAGTTAGAAAGTTATCTACACCAAGTTCTGCAGAAATCATCTTCAAAAGGGGTATCTTTTGTAGTCTAACAAACAGCAGGTACCTACAAGCACCAAGTCCCTTAAAAGTGTCTCTGTCAAGTTCCAGTTTCTCACAGGGAGCACCCAGCTGAAGCCAAACCTTTCCTTGCTGGGTATCCAGGCCAGTGACAAAGAGTATTGGAGCTCATGCTGTTAGCTTGGAATGCTTAAATGTTCTTCTGTCGCTGCCCTGAGAGCTTGTGTGAGTCCTTCAGTGTAATCCCATCACTCTCAAAACAGCTTTTAAAAATCCTCTGCTGCAAATGAAGTATTTCAGAGCACCCAGACCACAACACAGAGCCCCAGAGAAGGTCTCCTGCACCACAGCTCCAGCTCTTCAGGGGCCCTGGCCACAGGTGACGACAGAAGCCCTTTGAAGGCTGAGCTTGCAGTAATACCTTAATCACATTCTCAGCATGCAACTTTTCCTCTGGTAACAATGAAAGTTACTTATCCTATGCCTTATTGGAGCGCCTGCCTTTTAAATGCCTTTTAAAGGTTTTTTTGAAGGACACAAACAGAAGCAGAGCATGGAGAGAGCTGGATCTACCTTTGTTAGAGACCACCTGCATATTCCAGTCAGCTATTTAAATTTTGAAGTCAATCACTTCCTGATATTTGCTCAACACCCCTATTAGCCAATTTGAGAAAATATAAGAAATTTAGAGTAATTGCTAAATAAAGATAAGTTTCTGACTGAAAGTGTTGTTTACATTCCATAAAACAGGAATTTAATTAGGTACATAAGTATTCTTAAACCTAGTGAAAATAAATTACTCTAATGCTACCACAGATTTTCTTGTTTATGCTGTTTTGTTATAATATAAGTGCACTTACATAATAATCACAACACATTTCTCTTTATATAAATGAATTAAAATTGGGCTAAGAAAGCATCAGCTATACTGCATTGCCCATTTATAGTGCTCTGAAGAGAATGTTATTTCTCTGAGGCATGTATTTCAAGATAATTCAAGGTGTAGCTGTACAAATATACAGTCACAAAACGAAAAATTAAAATCCTCTACTAAATATTGGCACTCACAAAGCATTTCTAGGAAAAGTTCCCACAACCCAATTAACACATTTGATTGCATAATTTTGTAGAGGAATAAAGGGCCAAAGCCTACTCCCACATCTACTCAGATCAACAGAAATTTAATTTCTAACATCTATGGGATCAGAATTAGACCCCTGAGTTACGCTTCTGAGGAATGAAGACCTCCAGAAATCTTCACCACAGTTGTCATGATGCTCAAATTAAAATTTTCCCAAAAGATTCCTGAATTAAAGTGATGTCCTACTAAAACGCAACTCAGCTAAAAGGATGTGATGTACCCAGGAGACAGCTGTGCACATATGTGAAGGAGGCTACAGAAAAATGTGAAATGCTTCAACAAACTTTTCTGAAGTCTGTAAAGAGCAGAACTCTCAGCTCACAAAATGACAAGCACCTGCATACACTACTTAAGCATTTTTTCATGAAATAACCACTAGTAAAAACAAATGCCAAGCTGATATTCATTATGGGAGTGAGGACTAAGCAAAAGCTGTTTTCCAACTGAGTCCCCACTCATTAGACCAGAGATGCTTTCATTAATTGCTTCCCTCTGCAGTACCTTGCATTCTTGACTGCACAGCAGTACTGCTCCAGAGGCAAAGGTAACACAGCCAGACCAGTGACCATGTGAAAATTTACTCTCCTCAGGAAGGGCAAATAAGCAATCAGAGCTCAAGCATCTCACATCCTACTGACAGCTACACTATTACATGAAAGGTCAACAACATAATGGAATTTCTAAGCATCCTTCCAAAGACAAGAATAATTTACATCCCAAAACGTCCATAAAAGCAGATGTAGGCACCTAATAACGAGTGGTGGTTCTGGGTCTCAACTACAGTTTTACAGAGGTGCTACTGTTGCAGTATCAATTACATACATAGACTTAAAATACTTCCAGAGACAAACCTCTCTGTGATGTTTATCTGCTCAGCATAGCGAGTATGGCAAAAGCCACTGGGGGTTGTAAACAAATTCTGGTACCTACATCAGCATTGTCTAGTTCCACACCTTGTCCTTAATGCTGCCAGGAGCTCATTCATAATGTAAATTCTTCTAAAGCAATTGAAACTGCCCAGCCCTTTCCTAGGTCCCATGACATTGAAGTGATTGGTCATGTCACGGTTTGAACTTTTGAAGAGCTCAATAAATGCCAATAAATGTCAAAATCCGCTATAAAAGCTCTAGGAGCAAAAGATGAGTACTGAAAATCAGAGAATGTATACAAAGTTTTGATTTTGAATCAAGCCAAGGCTCAATTCCCAGGCTTCAAAAGTAAAAATCTTCCCTGTAACAACAATGTATAGCAAATACGGAAGGCAAGAGGCAGCACGTAAACACTCCCCATCATTATCTGCCAGAGAATAACCAAACCCAAATTCAGTGCAAGACTTGGGTGCTGCATAGAGAGTAAGATGGGTGGCTGTACAGTGAGTGACAAGGATGAAGGGAAAGCTGCTTTTCAATACCCATCATTTATCTTCTTCACCAAATAATGCAGGGATCCAGCTGAAATGCAGCCAGCAAGGAGGTGGTGAAGGATACACATCTATACAAGGAAATGAACTGAGGTTTCAGCACCTTCTGTCTCCAGGGAAGTTTTAATTTTAGTATTTATTAAGAACTGAATTTTCAAATTAAAATTAAAGTAATTTCCACATTTAACTGTGCATAATTATATATGTGAAGAAGTGGCCCTTCTCAGTGAGCTATGTGTGGAGTAAATATACCAAGGAGTGGTCATAAAGGCCAATATGAGAACTGCCAAATTTAGCTACTCAGAAAATTCTAACATATGAATTTTTTAATCCATTTAAATAAATATATTTGACAGTAAACATCAGCAATCATGCTTCTGAGAGATCCTGCTGTCACATTGGTTTTAATTATGACATGCATTTTCTCAGTTCTGTTTAGTATTATGAAAATGATCCTCCTTGTGGGAGCTGCTGGACGTACATCACACTTGAAAAACAAGTACTTATGGAAGGATATAGGAGAGCTAATTGTAGACTCTTTTTCCTTAGGTGTTCTTAGACACCAATTACATAGATTTTTGCTATCAGATAGGCATTATAAACATCATGAATTCAAATGCATCCAAAAAGAATCTCTACTATGTGAATGTTCTGCACGTTTCATAACAAATTCAGATTCTATTTAAAACAGTTACAGAAGGGGAGGACACAATGAGGAAAAATGTTCCTTTTTGTGTCATCTCCTGTTTGGTTTTCAAAGTTCTCCTGAAGTAAATGCTTAAGAAAAGTAGGAAGTGAAGCGTTGTTCTGTTCCAAATACCTTTGAAGTAATTTTAACTGTTGAAAATAGTGACCAATAGCCTACCAAGACCTGGTTTTAGCACACAGCACTCTGAGCTGGAGGGCTTTCTGAATAAGACAGGAACGTTTAAAATGTGATCTCTCTGTCTTTGTAAACAAAACAGAAAATGGTAGATGTTCAACTGCAAGCAACTAGCTGGAGACACTAGGAGAAAAAAGTCCTCTTCAACAACTTAAATATCTTTTGTCTGTCATAATTACAAGCAACATATTTTCATTTTACCCAAGTCATCTATTTATGAAGGAAGGGAATTCAGATTCATAGAATGAAGTAAAGTAACAATAGTACCAACCTTATTCTACTCTCTCAAACGCCAAAGGATATGACACTACTGGGAAAACCGAAGTGAGAAAATGGATACAGAGATACTTTCCTGGAAATAGCTGAGAAGGTCCAAATATCCAGTTGCTGTAAGTCAGGTATTCCCAGAAGTGTGCAGAGAGCACACAGGTAAGAACCCTTAGCTATGTCTTCAAGTATTGTTGCACAGCTCCAAACACTCTGAAGAAGACACTGAATTCAGACAAACGCCATTTGGTTTGTTACTCACCAGGTCTGTGTGAATTTTAAGGTGTGCCTGCAGCTTGTATTTATCTGGAGTGGAGTAGTCACAATGTTCAGTGGGACATTTCAGCAAAATATTACTGTGTTTCTGAATGACGTGACGCTTAAGGCAGTTCTTGGTGATGGAAGAATAATTGCACTGGGAGCAGTAATATAAATGTTCTCGAGTGTGCGTACGGACATGCATGTCATAGTGCACCTGGTACCAAAACAACTTGCCTGAAAATTAAATCACACATGAAGAAAGTGATTCCTAAACAATTGTTAGTGAAAAATTATAAAAAAACCAAACAATTTTCTTTCAGGGCAAAACACACTGTTTGAATCCTGTCCCTTTTGTCTTTAATAGAAACTTGTCTAAAGACCCTTTGCTGCTGAAAATATATTTACAAAATCGACCCTTGTCTAAATAGATTATGTTATGAATCCTGAAACAGCCTAACAAGGGCAACTTTAATACATATTAATGTATTTCTTTTCCTAAAGAAAAATTCCTTTACATCTGTTCTCCTATGCAAAGAATCTGAATGCAACCGTACACTAAAAGACTGTCAAAATATTTTTTGTTACTTTCTTTCATGTTACTCCTTCTTAAAAGCCTTTTTGGCATAATGGCACCAAAAAGCTCAGAGCAATTCATCTAAAGTACAATGTTATGGTGTTTCAAAAATTTGTTTTTTCAGACTTTGATTCCTTTCCCTTTTCAGGAATGAAAACTACAAAATAAATCCTAAATTGCTTCCTTTCCAGTTACATAAACACAAACATTTTCAGTTAGAATAAGTGGGAATGGTGTGTTATTCCCACTTCCATAAACTAAAAAACCCAAACAATTACAATCAGGATAGTCTTGATCTGATACCATGTAATTAAAATTTTAATCTTAAAGAGCCTGGCTCAAAACAAGACACAAGTATATGCCAGTATATACGTACCTAGTGTACAGAATGTGTATTACCATACATCCTCCTACACTATATGAAAAAAAAACTCTGAATTTTATACTAAGCTGATAATGAAGCTCAAGCATTAAAGCGTGGACTGAACTAATGCTGATCACATGCCTAAATCTGCTGTGCTTGGCCCCAGTGGAAGTTATGACTTGGGGAAAGGCATTTGGACAGAAATAATCTATCAAATTTCACATCAATAGAATAGAGCCTTGCAAAGCACTGCTTTGCTATATTCCACTAGTGGGTTTTTTTTAGGAGATTTGACTCATTTCACGCTATTTATACAGCAAAAAGTAATCTCCCTGGACCCCAGAATCCATACTGAACTAAAAAATTAATGCTGCTGCAAAGATACACAAATATATCAAACATTGTAAACCAGAGGAGCAGGAAGAGGATGGCTCACTGCATAACACTTAAAAATCCCCAAACATAACTCTACTGCTTCTTACCACAGTATTCACATTCCAAGTCTCCATAAACCTTCCTTATCCTCTCACGCAACTCTGTGTTCATTTGTCTCTTCTGCAAGCTGTCCAAGATCTGCATGAAGGCGACGGATCCAGTCCCCCCGTTGGCTGCAGCTGTGTTAGAAGAGGCTGCCTGTGGGCTGGTGGCTGCACCAGCTTCTGCTGCTGCCAAGGGGTCTGTGGATTCTGCTGAATTTTGAATGGCTGGATTGCTTGTTTCTGATTCACTAGGAGGAACAGACTGGATCCTCTCTTCAGGGACTGGAAGGTTCTCAGACATTGCGTCGTTCTGACTCAGATTTAAACTTCTGTCTTCAGACAGTAAAAGACTAATTTCTTCACCCTGCTCATTTACAGAACTGCACTGATTAACTTCCTCTTCATTTGGAGGTGAACCTTTTAACTCCTCAGGGCCAGCAGTACCATTTCTCAGCAGGAAGCAATCTGATGCTACACAGGGCTGAATGTCTGGGACTGCTACGTCTGTTGTCTGACACAGTGTCTCTGCTACATTCTTCACCACAGGATTTTCAAATTCTAAGGAAAGGACTGCATCAACTTTTACATCACCATTCTGCTGACCATTATGGTTTACATCTGCAGCTGCTGATTCGCCTTTAGAAGCAGATGGCTGTGGGGTGTTAACAGCATCAGCACTAGTGACAGTCGATTCATCTGTAGTTTGTGCCTGCTGTTCACCGAGGGCTTCTGGCTGGATGTCACCTCCTGGCTCAAGCAGGCAGAAGCTTTGGTTGATAGAACTGTTAAAAACAGAATCCTCCTGCACATCTGCGTGTACGTCTTTGATGTGAGCACGGAGCCTCACAGAACTGACAAACTTTTTCAGGCACACAGAACACACGTACACAAAAGGGTGCTTCCGAACGTGAAGCTCGAGGGCTTGGTATTTAGTGGCTCCATGACCACACAGCTCACAAGCAAAGGGTCTTTCATCACCATGAACAAGCATGTGACGGTCCCGATCCAGTTCATTTTTGAATTTGCGCTCACAAATATGGCAGTCATACAAAAGTTGTCTTTTGCCCTCCCGTGTCATCAAGCGAAGTTCATCAAAAACATCTTTCACCTTTTTATCTTGAAGGTCGTGAGTTTCCTTCATATGCTTGATCAAATTTTTAACATCTGAGTATTTCTTCTTGCAGAAACGACAGTGCTGCTTAATTTTCTTATGAACCCTTTCGATGTGGACTTTGAGATGGCCTTTGCTGAGACAAGTGAAGGTACAATAATCGCAGCTGAACTTCTCCCCGGTGTGCTTCCGCAGGTGAACGTTCAGGTTGGCTTTGATTGCACTCGCATAACTGCAGTAAGAACACTTGTAAGGTTTCTCATTTGTATGAATCCTCAGATGTGCTTGGAGGGAGTGTTTAAATTTGAACACCTTGTTACAGTATTCACATGTAAAAATCTTCAGTTGAGTTGGACCCAACCTAAAAAAACCCAAACAAACAGTATATTTACAGTAGCGACCCTTGGTAACATCATGTGTCAGAATTTCCCTGGATATTCATAATGGACAGAAACGCTAAGTTTTTCAAAAAATGTATTCTCCAAAGGCATTTTAAATTATGGAACTTACAGTTTATTTTTAGCTGTTCCTTTTTTTAAAGGGCTGAGAAAACTACCCCAGTTTCATGAAAACGGATGAGGAAGCACTTCATTCACATTCTGCATGAACACAAATACAAGTTCTTCAAAATTACCTGCTTGTTTTCATTGCCTGTTCATATGGAGTTTGCTGAATGGCATATTCTTGATATCCTTTTCGTTGTGAAGGGTCTTGGACTGTTGCGTCTGGAGTTGAGGGTTCACTTTCATGAGGAGAAGCCTCAAGAGGAACAATTTTTCTGGCTCCTAAAGGAAGAATGATAAAAATTCCCATTAAAAATCTCATACTACAAACATGCATTGTCTATAATATACAAGTGTAAATTAGAAAATAAACTCTGTAATCATAAGCTCGTCTATTTTATTTTCTGTTGTTAGATTCCTTGCATAAAATGGTGGACACGCTTCCAGAAGCCATCAGTACTTACACCACAGTTCTGCTCAAATAACATGCTGATGATTCAGAGTGTTATTCATGATGCCTGATACCAAGAGATCCTACATCCAAGTATTTACACCTTTAAAAGGCTGTAACTCTTCCAAATAAAATTTGAGTTTTTCTGTTCCTGCTTCATACCACATCCTTTGAAAAATTACACCAAGCTTACAAATAAGGCTGGGGAAAAAACCAGTTTGGTCTAAAAGACAGTTTAGTCTATATTTAAAGTCTGTACATAATCTCCTTAAACTCCTTATAGTTTGGAGCATGTTGCCATCCCTCAGAATAAAAGAATATGTTTGGAACAGGCTCCCCTTTTCCACCAGGGCAGTGGTCACAGCTCCAAGCCTGACAGAGCTCAAAAAGCTTTTGGACAATGCTCTCAGGCACATAGTATGATTCTTGGGGCTGTCCTATGCTGGGCTTGGAGCTGGACTAGATCTTTGTGGAGCCCTTCCAACTCAGGATATTCTGATTCTATCTTCCAAGCGCACTTCTCAACCTCCACTGTGAGCAGAAGGGGATCTACTGAATGCATTAAGACCAGATTCACAGAGATATGATTTATAAAATATAGGCAGTATTAACATAAAGTCTCTGAAACCACAGTGGTGATTACTCAACAAATGGTGTGAAAGACTTAGGGACCTTACATGGAGGAAAGCGGTGCTGTGGACAACAAGGATGTCTGCAGATGGAGATTCTGTGGGTCCTTCAGAGTGATTTACAGTGGGAAATGGAGATATTTTGAAAAGAGGCCACTTGGGAGTATGTAAAGCTATTGAAGCTTTTCCTATCAGACTGGACATCACCCAACTCTGTAACTAATCAGGGTAACTAAACTGTAATAGCTCTCTTGCTCACTAAACTGGTTCCATCTAAAACCAGCTTTTTTGGACTATTTTTTTTTTAAATAATACTTTCAGTTCTGTACTAAAGATTCTGCAGGTTCATCAGAACTGATCTTCCAAGTTTTCAGCCTAAATGTTACCAGAACATTACAACTTCTATTCTTCCTATTCCTCTCCCACAAATGTCAGCTTGTCCACAGGACTGCATCTCCCAAATTGCACTGTGGTAGCCCAGAGAGATGAGACCCTGTCATTACAGCACAGGAGCCATGGTTCAATCAGTGGGTTCAGTATTAAGATGATAGAATAGACATTAGACACCAGACAAGTGTTCCAATACTTCAGTACTTAAAATAGAAGCAAATTCTATATTTAGAATGACTCAGTTAAAAGAAAATAGGTCTTAAACTGCTTTATATGCATGGTTGCCTCTTCCAGGCCTCCCATTTCCTGACTGTGAGACAAAGATCTTCATTAAACGCTCCACACTAACTCTCCTCTGTGCCCTTCTGCATTTCAGGATGTTTGAGCATTTCCTGAAAGGACTGCTGAACTGTTTAATAGACTTTCATACTACCACTATAAAAATTTAATCACCTAAATTGGCTGAACTAAATATATACTCACTGGATAAATACTAACTCACCAGTATTTTGCATACTTTGAGTGAGGAGAATGCTCCAAGGTTATCCTCATGTTACTGCCCCTGAATTACCTATGCGGTTCACACAGAGAGAAATGTCTTTAAAAACCTAAAGAGGGAGATCCAGATTTTCAGACATGCTGATGAAGTACCAGCTCACAAAAGGCAATCCTGTCCCCTAGTGGGAGGTTACTGCTTCCAACCCTTAGAAGACAGGGAAGCATTAAGAAACATTGGATGTCTCCATCCACTTGGGATGCTGACTGAGGGTACCAGTGGACCAGCAGCCACAGCAATCACCACTAGATCACAAACTAATGACTACAGCATATGCCCAGGAAGGGAGAAAATTGGCTTCTAGGCTCTACCCAGCTTAGTCCCCACATGTCCCAAATCCCAAAAGAATGCCCTCAATGTTCAGGCAAGGGAAATGGGTAAGAACAAGGCAAACAGATACAAGGTCTTATTTTTCATTAAAATTGTTATATGCCAGTAAGGAACATAAAGGTTTTCCTAACTGTTTCCCTAGGCAATCATGTCAAGAAGTGAGATCATATAAATATCAAGGGAAAAAAAAAAAAGAAGTTAACTGTACTGATCGTTTCTTTCAGAAAAATCCTTCCTCCAGTACTATCGTATCTCTATTTCAAAAGCAGAATCTACTTTAGTTCACCAGACTTTATTTATGCCTTTTGCTTTCCTCTTTTCAGTCAATATCATCTAAGTAAATCTGCCTTCAGAAGAATAAGATTTGAGTTCCTCATGACATTCTGACAGCAGCTTCTACAGATAAGCATTACCCAGTGAGCCTCATCTGCGGCTCAAACTCAGAGATGGCTTCCTATCTCTTACAGTCTGTCCCTTAACAAAGCACCTTGTCCTTCACTACAGAGTCCTCCAATACCTATCAACAGTCTAAAAGGTAACAGAATTATTAGGAATGGATCAGAAATACACCAGGAAAGAACATCAACCAAATTCCTACTAATTCAACTAAATTCTGCGAACCTCCTGAGGCTTCAAGTATGGATCACAAAAAAGGATAAAGAAGAACCAGAAAACAGTAATGAAGACAAAATCAGAGGTATTTTGTTTGGGAAAAGGATAAAGGATTTGGCAACCTTCAGCTTGGAAAAAAGAGAACTGAAAGTGAAATATCAGAAAAACCTCTAAAATTAGCAATACTGTGAAAAAAAATTGTGAATAATCATTATCTCACAACCCACAAAAGAACAGTTCAATAAGAAGTCAGCAGACTTAAAATAAAGGAATATGCCCTTTCACCCCATGTGTAATTAAATTATGGAACAATTATGGCATAATGTCACAGAGGCTGAAAATATAAATGCACTCAAGATGGGATTTAGAAAAATTAATTGATACATATTAAATATGATCATCTAGATGCAAACACCAGCTCAATAACTTTCAGAATCCATGAGACTTTACACAATAAGTGTCTTCTTTCTTTCCTGTGAAGACGCTGCAAGCTGACTTTAGAGACAACTGATCCAACCAGAGCAACTTCTTTTGTTATAAAAAACTATTTTTGCTGAAGTTTAAGTTTGCAAAAAAATCTTCACAATGTAGGTACTCTGGTCTGTAGAGTTAAAATAACATGCTATGGGTATGAAGTGAATATTTGTTCCTTACAATCTCTTTTTGAAGGAATGTATTTTTCCAGCTTCTACAATATCCTGAGGAATGTATGATCATGGTAAGACAGTTCTGAAATTCAAATCACCAGAAACCAACCCTACCCATAATACCCAAAGCTCTCCATGCAAACCTATCTCTAATCCCCAAAATAAAGCTCAAAAAAAGGACCATTTAATGGGTTAGGTAACTGTAAGGTTGAACACATTTTAATTCAGACAAAAACAGAAACACAGATGCTGTGTCTGAGGGGATGAAGATTCCTATCCTTTTCAACAGAGGTGGACATTAGATTGGCTGAGCTAAATCAATCTGTAAAACCATGATAACATAAACACCTGCTCACATTCAGAGGGAAAAGGTATAATTTTCCTAACCTTGCCTAATTCAACATTTGCTTTCAGTCAGCATAAGGACAGCATCTTTTCTCTAGCCGCCATTCAACTACATGCTGGTGATGCCTGAAAAGTACCAGCACAGGAGTTCATGAAGATGAAGAGGATTAGAGAGGGGATCTGCCTAAAATCTACACCATATCTCTCCTTCTGCAAATACATTATGAGTTTTCCAGTACGTTTTACTACAAAAGTGCGTCAACAGGTACAATGATCCAAAGGACAGGAAACTGGGGTTGGAGAACAGCACTTGCTTGTGACAGCAGTCTGTACTTACTGACCAAGACTTGAAAGACTATAAAGAGGGATACACCCAATCCTCCTCCTTTCCCTGAGGGGCTCATCTTGTTTGATTTTAAATCCATTCAGATGTGTCATAAACCCACAACCATCATCCATGAGCTACAGAACAGAAATTATGTTAAACAAAAAAGACTGTTATCAATTAAAGAGAAAAGACTGCCACCAGTTAAACTACTTCAGTCCCCAAATAGTAAGCAAAATGACATTCTTCCACTTCTTCCCCACTGCCCAAAAATTTTGATGGAAGAAGGAACCAAGTGTTCATAGATTACAGATAGAATCCTCTCACATAGCAGCAGGAGAACTCAGCTGGACTTTTACAGAGTGGAAATCAGGGAGAGAACAACCTGCACAGTGCTGTATAAAGAATTTGCACCTGAAAAAAATTCAACTCCTTTAGAAAACAAAAAATAATCCTCCTCAAGAAATTCAATACTTCATGCTATTTTTGTATTTCTTGAAAAAAAAACCAAAAAAAAAATCTACCACTGACCATCTTCACAGGCACTTAAAACACCTCTCCTAGTAACGAGCTGAGTCTTTAAAATATTATAGAATTTATATAAAACAATAATTTAAATGTACAAATCTCTCCTGAGTCAAATGAATTAAGTATGAATTATAAATTGGTTTTAGAAACCTTGACAATTTACAGAATTTAAACACGGGAAATAAAATACATTAAAAGCCCCAGAAGATGGAATATTTGGCCGAATTTACTCACTCATTCTTAAAAACAGACTACAAAAAAAAGTGTCTGCCATTCAAAACAATTTTCAGAAGTGCATATAATTGCAGTTACTCACTTTCTTAATTGTGACACTTACAAAAAACTGTCCTATGTTTGATCTGATACCTTGGTGTGCTCATGAACACAGCACTCCTTCTCTTGAAGGTCTCCACATCCTTCCAGTTATAGAATCATGGAATGGTTTGGGTTGGAATGGACTTTAAAGGTTGTCTAATTCCATCCTGTCTGCTGTGAGCAGAGACACCTTCCAGAAGACCAGGCTGCTCAAAGCCCCATCCAACCTGGCCTTGAATAATTCCACAGATGGGGCATCCACAAATTGCCTGAGCAAACTCTTCCATGGCTCACCACCCTCACAGTGAAGAAATTCTTCCTATGACCATTTTTCAGTTTGAAGCTATTTCCCCTTATCCTGGTGCAGGACCCTGCACTTGGCCTTGCACTGCAAGAGCTTTTCCCAGGCTCACCTCTCAAGCCTATCAAGGAACTTCAACACCTGCACAGAAAAAAATCTACAACTTTTATTCAAACTGTATTTACTCCATGGGTTAATGCCAGCTTTCAGACTTCTAAAGCCGTAAATCTATTACCTTTCATATGCCTCCCAAGGAAACATTACAGAAGAAGAACACTGGGGAAAATCAATGTTGCCCAAATGTCCTTTCTGGGGAAGTTAAAAACTGACTGATCCTGTTTGTTCCAAGGGATTTTGAAGACATCAATTTAGTCATAATCTACCAAACACATGATATAAAGCATTGTCCCAAACCTCATTACTGCATAGCAAAATGTTAATACAATACCTCTAAATAATCTTTTATTTAAGAAGGGAAAAATACAGTCTGAGTAGTTCCTTATTATTGGGAAAAAAATACAGCTAAATCTTAAAGCCTTCTCTATTTTTCTAATTGCCATCTGAAATCTTCAAACAGAATTTTACTGTAGTAGACACAAAAAGGGATATTTCCACGCAGCTTTGAAGCTAGTTAAAAGGTAGGTACAGATTGTTAATGCCTGCAGAGAAATACTAAGTCTGAATAGTGCTTAAGCACCTTTAAACTTTATTTTCAACTTAACTTTACAGATGGTCTAGCACATGCAAAGCAGAAAAGAAGGGAGAATTGTTTTATCTATTTATATTCGTCTACAGCAGTAACTCATCTCTTCAGCACATGATAAATCTCCAGAAAAATTACTATGAAAAAGACTGTGAAAGGTCTTCATTAAAAACTCCAGACATTAAAGTATTACTGAGAAAGAGGAACTGTCTAAGAATTGCTAGTGACATTGAGAGATAGTTAGATCATGGAAATTAATGGAAAAAAATTAGAAGGAAAATCAATGAAAAATAAATTAAACCATAACTGCATTAAATGAAATATTTTTCTTTTGAATCTTCAGAGTTAACCGCTCATATTGTATCTCTAGAATTTCCAAATTGTGAAAAGTTGGGTGACAATTCATAACTTTTTGAAGAGTACTGACTTTTTTATTACACATAATTTAGCTGGGAACTTGAATGTAATAAGATTATTAATTGTCAGTCAAATAGATGAGAAGACCTTCAAGAATTGCTGCAGGTTTGCACTTGACCATAAATCCTTTTGGTTCATTAAAGCCTTCTGAATTTTTGATGTATTATGCTCAAGTACCTCCAAAGTTCAAGTTGTTTTACTATTTTGAGTACCTCAAAGAAAACACAAAATTTTGGTTGTCCAAAGAAAAATTTTACTAGGTAGTAATTAAGGCACCAATTTCCTCTCCTGCATCACATGCTTCCTACATTTGCTTCATTATCTGTATTTACTATTATTTCATTTGCCTTTTAAGGCCAGTTTTATAAGGAAATGGATTTTTGGTTGCACTATCCACCATGCCTTTCCTTTCCCTCTAGGAAATTCTTCTAGTCCTTGCCAGAAATGTAAAGGCCTAAGATAAAAACTCTTAGAAGATGCATAAAATTTAGCACCAGGAGATGGGAATCCCCAGTTACGGCTCTTTCCAAAAGCCCTGAGGAAGAGAGGTTTGTATAGATACATAGACTGACACCTGTAGGAACCCACTTTCTAACACCTCCATGAGTCCCTGAACCAGCATATCATAGATCTCAATATCAAAAGATATTAACAACACAGAAAATCCTGCTAGCTTCCAACCCACAACAACAAAATAAAGACCTTAGAGTTGTTCCAGTAGTTATAAGCAAAACAAATACTGAGAAACGTTAGCAATAACAAAAAGGAGAACAAATATGGGGGTGCGGCCGCCGGCGCCGCCGCCCCGGTCTCTCCCGAAACCGTCCCCCCCCCACCGCTCGCCGGTAGC